>VUQS01049141.1:0-10570 GCA_015108495.1 Heterochromis multidens | reverse complement strand
GGGGGGGGGGGGGCACATTCTCTTCTGAGGCTGACTTTGAGATTGTTATTATCATTTTCAAAGCATCAAAGCTTTCTCTCTCGCTTTCTCTCACTCTCTCTCCATCCAAGCTTAAAGAGATGAAAGTTTGCCTTTGTTCCATCCCCTGCTACATTACCTCTATGCATTAGGCCTCCTCTTTATCCGTGAAATTACCTTTTAGCTTTCTCATTCAGCGCAGGCAGTCTGCATGCGACGAGATGGCTCGCACTTTTTCACCACATCATATCCCCCCTGCACACCTCTCTCTCTCTCTCTTCTAAAAAGATTGTTGCATTTGCAGTTTGATTTTGTCTACACCTCTCTCTCTCCTCCCAGTTTGCTGTAGTTCTCTCTGTCTCTCTCCACTTCATATAAGGTCCATCTGTCCCTTCATTATATGGTTAGTGCTGTTCTTTGATCGTTCTATCTCCAAAGCAAACACAGGGGTCTGTGTTGTTCTCCCCATAACGCAGATGGCTGAGAGATGATGGCTGAGATGCTTCTGTTCTCGCTGCTGTTCAGAGAGCCACTTTCCCAGCCTCTTAAAACGCTCTTTGAAGCTGACAGGGAGCACTCTAAGAGAGAAAAGTTGCTTGATAGTCATGCAAAAACATTTTCCTCTCCGCTTTTTGTTATGCATGTTTTTACCCTTTGATTGAGCTGATCTTTCCATGTCTGCCTGTCTTTTTCCATATCTATCTATCTATCTATCTATCTATCTATCTATCTATCTATCTATCTATCTATCTGTCTGAGATGTGAGATGACCTATATAGATATTTTACAGGGCAAAATACAAAAAAATTCTAAAACTCTTAACCCGCATTACAAGCAATGAACGGAAACCCGTGTAAAGCTCAATGTCTGTGCAACCTGTGCCAAGTCAATAGATGTGATAAATGTTCCCCTGTCCATAAAATGCTCATATAGGAGTGGCCGTGTGTTTACTTTGCAAAGCAATACATGAGAGTAAAAGTCCTTTCCACACTCATAAACTCATCTCTGGAGAAGCACTTACCGGGTATTGTTTGGCCGCAAGACAGCATTAATATACAAATGAGCAAAATTGTATACAGTATAAGGATGGGAGATACACACAGACAGAGATACACACACACACACACATTCTACACAGCTGGAATGACTCTCTGCAGACTAATGTAATTAATAGCTTTTTATCCATGTAGAATTTGAAATGAAGATGTAAATTGTTCGTTTAACATAGCCATAGGACATGGAGGCTTCTGCTGTCAAAGTCAATTACAGACTCAGCATAGTCCCAGACTTTATGAAAACCTAATCAAGATGTGGTCTCTGTGTGTGCGTCCGTGTGTGTGTGTGTGTGTGTGTATTAGCATGTCTGGACACAAGATGACACACGGAGTGCGAGACTGCACGTGCATTTGTATGTGTGTACATGTGAGTGTAAGCAGAATGTCTTATTCTGGGAAGTTACACAAGTAAAAATAATCTACAACCCAAATCTTATCGACAGAGGAAGAAGTTCTGTTTTAGCTACTGTAACAAAAGTGTGATATAGTCTTTTTTATTATTATTTTACAGTTTATCTCAATAGCTTTGGCACATTTTTCCAATACATTTTCAAAGTTCTTAGCATCTGAATGTGTGTTTCTCAAAACAGCCCATACATTCAGCAAAACAGTATGGTTAATGTGCATAGGGTTTTAAATTTTTTGATCCTCATCTTCTAATTTCCAGTCTTGCCCTACATTTCTTTTTTGAGTAGCAGTGAATGCCTGCTGTACCAGACTATTATCTTTCTGAGGATAAGTAACAGCTATTATGTATGAAAAGTGAAAACTCTTCACATTTTAAGAACGCAAGGTTTTTCATTCTACTTTGTGAAGCAAAAGAACATTTATATTTACATTTAATCAGATTTTTTCCTATCTATATATCTAAAGTACAAAGTACTGAGAAAAAATGTAACATAAATAGAACTAAACAGAAGAAAAAACATGTAGACCATCAATTTAAAAATGAACATGTCATTTAGAAACAAAACAGGCCTGCTATGTGCAATATTATACCACAGTGAAAAAGACAAGAAAATAGTGTTGGGAATGTTTTTGCTCCAGTCCTTGGCCACAGATTCTTGTCATCCTGACACCTAATGCTCTCCCTTCCAATGCATGGGGGAAAAACTGCCCCAGCCATCCTCTCCACTTTTTAGCATCTTCATTTTTTTGTTTTTTTTGTCTTTTCTTGAGTACAAAGTGATATATCTGTAGTTTTCTTCCTTTTCTGGCTCAAAACAGGCTCCTCCAGTGTTTCTAAACTGTTATAACTCTGGTGGTCTTGGCAGATTTTGACATTTAAATTGACTATTTTTCATGCAGTGACCTACACAATGAAATGATTCTAACATATTTTGGAGACTAAAACTATTCAAGTCAGAAGAAACAATCTATTTAGATCACAAACACATATTGCTCAAATTGCAGACAGCTAAAGTGTTTGCAAATGCTAACAAAACTTCAACTATCATTAAAAAATTGAGCTAAATGGTGCTGCATGAATTTTTACCAAAGGAAAGACAAAACGAGTATAGGAAAATGCAGAATAGCATAGAGGATGGTTGGGGCAGCTTATGGTGATTCTTTAAATTGAAAGAGAGAAAAACAAACAGTATTGACACTGCTTTCTTATCAAAACAAAAACAACATAATTGAAAGGGTTTAGATGCTTTTTATGTTTCAGTTGTTACCTAATACACAATATTTTTTACAGAAACACCTGATCCAACCAGATTCATTTGGCAGCAAGACATTTACCCATAACATACAGCAAGAGTCATAAACTATTATAGCCCCAAATTTCTAAAGCCCCAACCTTAACATCATCAAGTCAATTTTAATCACATAAAAATGAGACAAACAATTATGGTACCAGATCTATAATACCTGGGACAACCTTTTTAATCTAAAAGTAAAAGATGAAATTTAGCTTTTATTTGTATAATGTTATTTAGAAGTAGAGATTCTTTGTCGCATTTTATTGATTATTATTTTTACTTACAAATCATTTAGTTTAGATTACTTGATAAACAGAAAATTATTAAAAACTAATTTTTTAAGCAAAAATGTCCAAAGCATCACCTGTTACAGCTTATTATGTGAACATTTGCTATTATTTTATTCGTCAAACTTTATCAGCTAATTATTTGGCAATTTTTGACTGTCAAACTAAACCAGCAATCTCAACATGTAAACTTTGATGGCCATTTTCTTTTCCAATCATCTATGGCCACATTTATGACAGCTGAATCTATAAAAAAGAATAAGGTAAAGTGCAGATGTTGTTATAATCATATGCATTTTTCTGGACAGCTGTGGAGTGATACTGCATTCATTAGTGTATTTCTGTATATTCTAAAGTACTCAGCAGTGCATAACAACAAAACCATTAACATTTTATGTAAGACCTAAGACTCTTCAGTTTTTCACCTGCTGATCATCAACTGGAGCTCATTTTTTTTAAACCCACGTTTCTGTTTACCCACACAGCGCTATTTATCACTCAAAAAGTCAGAAACAGTAGTGAAAAATCTTGTCAAACTTTTTAATGCAACTTGTCATGCCAGTGGACGACTGACACAAATTCTGTTGACAGACCTCAAATACCCAAATGAGCAGTCGAGGAAGCCATGCAGGCGGAGGTTTGCTTGTGTAGAAAGTCATTTATAAACGCCAAGGGTAGCCATTCATGCTCAATGATTTAGGACTTTCAAAACACATTTCTAGCTCATTTGAATAATAATGGTCATAAAAAACACTGCCTCAGGCGCAGCAAGCATACATCAAGCAACAACAAATGCCTTCTGAAGTTGTCGAAAGGCCCACAAACACGAAAACAATTAGGACACACAACTTAATTTACAAAGAGTATATTTCCCAGTTACGCCTTGCTCATTTTAATGAGTTTGAAGGCAAGAGTGTCTTGTAGTTTGTCCTGCTGATTAATTTATTGTTGCAGACATACAGGGAAGTCTCAGACAGACCTCCATTAAACTTCAGTGTGTGTATGCAGATGTGCACACTCAGGCCTACTCACACAAACACATACAACAACATATTGTGCTCTACCTGGTTTCTTAATCACAACAGGTAGCTGGTGATAAGACATTCAAACACCCACATGCACAGATTCAACACAAAGATGGATCAAACAAACCTATCTACTTCAAACAGATGACCTCGCGATTGCCTTACATCAAAACTGCATGCAATTAAGGCTGAGTAGTGTTCATCAGCCTGGCCTCGCTTTGTCCAGAGGCTTTTCATTGTCCAGCACACTTAGCAGCAAACATCAGTGTGGGGAATCAAAAGATGAGTGCAATTACATATTACCAGTGTGTGTAAAAAAAAAAAAATATTGACCTTTAACATCTGAATAAAAAGAATTTTTGATTTCAGCGTGCGTTCTTGACATGTAAGCAGGCTTACAAAATTTAAATTTGCACTTGTACTGATGTGAAACATCCTAACAAGATAAAAAAAGATATTTTGTATAGGTAAACTTGCTGAATAAGTTAAATATGCTATCAGTTTTTTTTTCTTTTGTTTGTTTGTTTTTTATCAAATGACTGTTGCAGCCATTGCATACAGTAATCAAGTATGTCTTTGAAGTATCACCACTACTGGAAGGGATGGATTACCTAGACACTTCAGATTTTTGATAATGCCTACTCTTGCAGTGCTACTTATTTTTACACTATAAAAATATACATTATAAACTCTTCCCAGACATTTAAGTTTGGAAAAAACGAATTTAAAAAATGTAAAGACATGTCTTTGTGCTTTAGGGAAGCAGATCATTAATACAACTGAAAAATAAACTTTTCTTATCGTCATTTGTTTTCTGTTTTCACAGAAAAGACAATGAGGCTTACAAACACAGTGGCAACACAGCTGTGCGGAGGTTAGCACTGTCACCCAACAGCAAGAATGCCCTGTGTTTGGCTGGGGCCTTTCTGCGTAGAGTTTGCATTTCTCTCTTTGCCTGTGTGGGTTCTCTCCAGGTACTCCGGCTTCTTCTCACAGTTCAAAGGCTTGCATGTTAGGCTAATTGGCAATTCTAAATTGACCGTAAGTGTGAATGGTTGTCTATTTCTCTGTGTTAGCCCTGTGAGAGACTGGCAACCTTTTCAGGGTGTACCTTGCCTCTTGTCCTTTGCCTGCTGGGATGGGCTCCAGCCACCCTGCAACCCTGAATTGGATAAGCAGAAGAAAATAGAAATGGAAATTGAGGTGCATAAAATAACTGTGCTTTTGCTGCATCTTACTTGTAAGCATTTTTTTTGTACCTTCATCTGCGGTAAATGTGATTTGGTTTAGGAAGTTGTTCAGTTTTTGGTTTGGTATTATACAGTTGCACCATCACACTTCACCTGTTTTTTTGGTTACTTTGGGACTTTTAGCTGTGATATATGAGTTTACATTTACACACTGGATGTTTTACATGATCTTTGTCACATGTTTTCCCTAGTCTGGGTCACTCTTTGTTTAACCCTTAATAAAATGAATGATAACCACCTTCTGAGCCTGGTTAGCCTTGTGATAATACAATGTAACTGTGAGCGTATCATTTACTGAAGTAACCAAGTGAAACTTTACTGGCATTGTTAGACCAACCAGACATTCATATTCAATATTTATGAATACCAGCAAATGGAGGGCATGTCTATTCGTTTTAGATATTCTCAACATTTTTAAGAGAAATGCTTAATTTATTATCACAGCTTGGCAAATATGTATATAAAATACATACTATGTGTAGAAGAAGGTATGTAAAATAACATCAAAAGATTAAATAACAAAACATCTTGTCACAGTGGTCTAGATGCTACAGCTTCTTTGACAAGTGGAAAACTGCACACTCTGACTGACTTTTCCCTTTCCACAGCTTGTCATGCACAGTCGCCTCACTGATTGGCTTTTATTGTCTTTGTTGAATGAGAATAACACATTGTCTGTCTCCACTGGAGACCATATATACGCATCCAGACAGTACATGCTTTCACACATGAAACAACATGCTGAGATACACGTACGTTCTTTAGGCAAAGAGGACAATACCCACTGCAGCCTAGGTGGAAGTGACACAAACAAACGCACACAGCTCACTGACTAAAAAAGTGACTAGCAAACAATGCAAAGTGGAACGATATTAATATTTAAATAGATCATTTGCAAGATTGGTATAATTAGCAGCTCATATTCATGTATTCACTTCAGGGATATCACATCGAGACATGTCTACTTATTCAAATAAGATGCAACATGTCACAGGGTGCATATATGCAAATGCACATATGCCACTAATTACATATTGCCTGTCACAAAGAGAGAGAGGCTTTCAGCAAAAATGTTCAAAGTTCTCTATGAACTGCTCAACCAGGCTGCTCAGGTCTAATTAAAACATGCATGTCCCCAAGGCCTTATCAAAGCACTGTAGAAATATGTACATCTCAAATAGAGGAGAATTAGCTAAATAAAGGACCTCCCTGGTGCTTTTGTCCTGCTCACATTTCAGGCTCTACGCTAACAAACTTTATTTCTGATTGATACTGATCGTCCACCGCAGGGATTTGAGGATATTTTGACCTGAGGCGGGGGACTTTTATTTTGACATCTTTTCCCCTGGCACCATCCCAGATTTGATACTGTACTTGACACCAGCTGTATTGAAGGCTGTTGTGATGGAGATTGTTATTTTAATGAGGTGGAAATGAGATGTAAACCTTCTAGGAAGTGTTTTCTAATTAACCAAATGATTTGGCCTATGGGGTTGGCTACTGACAAATCATACATTGTGTACCACACGAGGATGATAACAGGATTTATTTTAAGGCTTCAAAGTGCCAAAGACTCAAGAAGTGCTTTACGTTTTACAAGGGTACTACAACTTTTGACTGATTCTTACTATAACATAATTTTGTGGCTTGAATTGGTCAAAATAACAGAAAAAATTATGAAGTAATTTGCTGTAAATGAGGAGAAGGTTTTGCATCTGCTAAAAGACTGGACATTTTCATTGAAAGCTCCTTTCAACATCTAGAAAGGTCATGTTATGACATATAGATTGAAGTGAATAACTTAAAGCTGACATGCTGTATTCATTGCTGAACAGGAGTGACAACATCACTGTTTCCTCTATTGTACATGCAGTCTGACCAACAAATTTACGTTTAAAAAAATAATAATAATGATAATTTTGCAAGTTCTGTGCATTAATGTTTATTTCAGCCAATTCTGAAAAAAATTGATCTGACCAAATGCACCTGTCAAATGTGATCACACACATACACACACACACACACATATATATATATATATATATATATATATACATTCACTCTAACATATACTTGCATTTGTACACATAATGTATCCATTTTGCAGAGCTCAGAGTACGGAGGTGTCCAGAAGCCTGTCTGTGTGAGGGAAATGTATGCAGCTCAAATCAAAGTGATGTTGCGCACAGTAATCTTTCTCTATTAAGGCTGTCACTTTTTGCAATCTTTTTGCAATTGCGGTCTAATATCCTTTACCACTCCACTGCTGGGTTGGTGAGCTTCTGCAAGGCTGCATACACACATGCGCTCACTGTCTCATCACACACATCCATGGTGTGCGGGTATCCCACTGAAGGAGTCAGTCATGTGTATCTTTCAGATAGGAGCTGAGAAAGCTCTTGATTAGGACAGGAAGTCATGTGTGTAAAATTTACAGTTCTTTACCACCGCCATCTTTCTATACATGGTGAATGTAACGTGTAATGTGAGACTGTGTGTGTCCGTGTGTGGAGCACACATCTATAGAAGCCATAATTAACTGACGTAAAGGTAAATAGTAATATAAAATTAATTACACGCTTACAGTGAATTCCTTTGTACCTTTAAAAGCGAGCTCAGTCCTAATTTCGAGGTAAAATAATTAGATCCGGAGCTGTTTGGGAAATGAGACGCCTTGCCTCTTCTATGAAATACAAATTATTTACACTTGGTTTGTTTCTGATGATAAAAATTCGAAATGAAGACTCAACAGTCTTGTGAACTGCCGATAAAGTGACTATTGTCTAATTCTACTGATCTTTCTCAGGTGTGTTTAAATCTTTTTTCTCTCTCTGTCTCTTTTGATTAAACTCCATTTACCGAGAAATGCTGTAATTTACTCTGACAGCTGCACAAAATCCTTTCAATATGCAAGAGCTGACCAGTAGCTACCTCTTCTGAAGCATTCATGCATTTTTTAATCTATTCATACATTTTATACATTGATTTGTAACAACTGATTATTTTTTCTTTTTTGGTTTGCATACTGTTAAATTTGTCTCATCTATGTTTAATTCTGTTGGAAACCTACTACATTTCCCAAAATCCCTCTTGAAAACATCCAGAGAATGTACTTAAACTTGTCAGCTGTTTTGGGAGTAGGGAGCAGTGAAAATGCCAACCAAGTGAGGAAGCTTTCCCAGGAGAGAGAAAGCGAGGGTCACAATTAATCAAGACACAACTTGTCTTATGACAGCAATATCACATTATGGACTATTGATGCAAGTGTCACAGGAGAAATTGCCATCTCTTGGAATGGAATTTTCCCATACTGCTGAACATAAAATTGGTTAAAATCCCATCCTACTCGGTTCTCAGAGGCGGAAAAAAAACATCTAAGATCTGCAGATATTTTAGATATAGATGCAGTATAGATGAAGGTACCTGTGCTGGTCCATCATAATTTCTTTCTTTCTGTCTTTCTTTCTTTCTTTTCTTCCTTCCTTCCTTCCTTCCTTACTTACTTACCTTAACTTCCTTACTTATTACAGATGCTGTAACCGTGAATAATCAAACTTTGGTCCAAAGCAAGGTCCCACAAAAACATAAAAGAATGTGTGATTTAGCATGTACCTAATATTAGCATGTGTCTAACACTGGATCTCTGGGAGAATCCTGTGGTGTCTGGTGCTGGAACCGCTGGGTCTTGTGGGTTGTTTGGGCACTCTTGTGGATGCTTAATATGATTGGGATGAGGAGAGTCAAAACCTAGGGCTCTTCATTTTGTCTCTTGAGCTATTCTAGAGGAGTTTCTTCTGGTACGTGTTAGTGTTGGGAAGTGTTATTTCTATCGGATATTGTCCTTGGTCCTCAGCAATGTTTAGGTGCTATATGTCAAAGTAAAATCCTCATGAATGCTACAGTCTATCTTTTCCCTGCAGAAAATTACATTGTAACATGTCATTAACTTCATCTGTCACTGTGTTTAATAATATGTTAAAGAGTATATATTATTTTGTTTTCATGCATGCTTCATGGATAGCAATGTTGAACTTTCAGCTGGCTGCCACTTTGGTCTGGACTTAAATATCTGCCTAACTTCTATTTGACTGTTGCCAAAAGAGTTCCCAGCTAACAGTTAACAAACTTTAGTAACACCAAAAACTTTTGTGTGAAATGTCCTGATGTTCTGATTGGTGAGAATGTTGCCAAATTTGGTGCAGACATTTTTGTTCCCCTCAGTTAGGAAAGGTAATGCATTTGGTGATCCTTTAACCATTCGTCTTTGTGCTGAAGCACTAAAATAATTAGAAAAAAACATGGTAAAAATTAGGTAATTAGTAGCACTGTCGTTCATCAACATTCTGTTTGAATGTTGTATTGGTGGTATATTCAATTCAATTTAATTTAATTCAATTTTGTTTATATAGCGCCAAATCACAACAACAGGCACTTTATATTGTAAGGTAAAGACCCTACAATAATAGAGAAAAAAACAATCAGACGACCCCCTATGAGAAAGCACTCGCCAACAGTGGGAAGGAAAAACTCCCTTTTAACAGGAAAAAACTTCTGGCAGAACCAGTCTCAGGGAGGGGCAGCCATCTGCCACGATGGGGGGTAAGGGGAAGGATACAGGACAAAAGGCAGACTGTTGAAGAGAGATTAATAATAACTAATGATTAAATGTAAAGTGGTGTATAAACACAGAGTGAAATGAGGTGAGTGAAGAAGAAATGCTCAGTGCATCATGGGAAGCCCCCAGCAGCCTAAGCCCATTGCAGCATAACTAAGGGAGGATTGAGGGTCACCTGATCCAGCCCTAACTATAAGCTTTATCAAAAGGGAAAATTTTAAGCCTAATCTTAAAAGTAGAGAGGGTGTCTGTCTCCTGAATCCAAACTGGGAGCTGGTTCCACAGAAGAGGAGCCTGAAAGCTGAAGTCTCTGCCTCCCATTCTACTTTTAAATATCCTAGGAACCACAAGTAAGCCAGCAGTCTGAGAGTGAAGTGCTCTATTAGGTACTATGAGGTCTTTAAGATAAGATGTGGCCTGATTAGGGAGCCAATGAAGAGAAGCTACTAAGGGAGAAATATGCTCTCTCTTTCTAGTTCTAGTCATTTTGGATCAACTGAAGGCTTTTCAGGGAGTTTTTAGGACAGCCTGATAATAATGAATTACAGTAGTCCAGCCTAGAAGTAATAAATGCATGAACTAGTTTTTCAGATTCACTTTCACAGATTCACAATTTT
>VUQS01049131.1:17609-36161 GCA_015108495.1 Heterochromis multidens | reverse complement strand
CTGACCCCACTCTGTTTACCTGGCCTACCACTTTGTGGTTAAGTTGCTGTTGTTCCCAATCGCTTCCACTTTGTTATAATACCACTAACAGTTGATTGTGGAATATTTAGCAGTGAGGAAATTTCACGACTGGACTTGTTGCACAGGTGGCATCCTATCATGGTACCACGCTGGAATTCACTGAGCTCCTGAGAGCGACTCATTCTTTCACAAATGTTTAGAAGCAGTCTGCATGCCTAGGTGCTGGATTTTATATACCTGTGGCCATGGAAGTGAACACCTGAATTCAATGATTTGGATGGGTGAGTGAATACTTGGCAATTTAGTGTACATTCTTTTAAAAAGGTGCTAATAGACATATTAGCGTCAATATTTTATCGCCTTTATAGATACCTGTTACATAATGTTGTATTGCATTTTTACAGAAATTAATCATTTTGAAATATTTCCTTTTCTACAAAAAGGTGGAACTCTTTTAAAATGCTGAGCGCTCACTAACTGCTTTGATTTCACCATAATAGCAGCAGACGGCTCAGATGAGTGTTTTAGAAACTGTTTCAGATCTTCTCTCACCTGCACTGGCTAGACATCAAGGAGACAAAGTTTAAAGAGACTCGAGTAAGAAAATCAAACTGAAACTTTAGAAGTGAGAATGACAGAAAAAATAAAAGATCTCAGGTTTCCGCTTTCAGAAACTACACCCTTGTAAATCTGTTGAGAGGCTGATGGGAGCATTACAGATCAACAGCTGACTGAAGTACAAATTAAAAGTAAAGGTTGTGCATCCATTTAAGAAGATAAACACTCTGATAAAGTCAGAATTCGGAACAAACACGAGTTGCAAAAAGTCCCACAGTGAGGAAATGAGACGACATATCTGTAAATAAAAACTCAAAATGGGAAATAATCTCAGTTCCTGTGCAAAGAGTACAGTACAACCTCAAGAGTTCACTGTTCTGCATTCAGGCTCATAGTTCAGACTAAAAGATAAAGACTAATCGTACTGGGCTTATTATGCTTTCTGCTTTGACTTTTTACACTGACTGTCCCATAATGTATGTACAACGCTTTGGTGATTAAAATCAATTTAAATTAATCATTTATTTCCAGTGCAGTCAGATTATTAACACTCAATCACACTACTTTAGTGACTGAGTAGGAATACTTTTTAAATGGCTTATACCTGTATATCTTTATCTGTGGCAGATATTTAAAATGTTCTAATGTCATTAAATATGGTTTTCAATCATTTTTATGCAAAAAGGGGATAAAAAAAACAAAACAAAAAAAAACAATCTGTACAAACAAAACTACATTTATTTAGACAATCCTTGTCTGTTACTTACAAAATTTTAAAATACATTTTCAAACATTTGTTCATAAATTAGAAAATTTTCTCCTGATTGTGTTTAAGTTTAGAGGAAAAGTCATCACCCAACACGTCAGGATTCATCCTCCAGTGAACATGAATGTTTTTTTCCATCTGGTAGCTGGAGATGTTTAACCCTAAACCCGCTGTGTGTACAAAGGTGGTCCTGAGTCCTGAGCCATGTCCAGTCCGAGGTTTTGTAGCCACACGGCTCGGCCAGCTCAGCTTTCATCATGCCTGTGAGCTGCTTGTTCCGTTTGTCTGATTTTGTATTGATTGTTGTCTAAACAAATTAATCTGTCATGTGTTGATCTTTGTTCCAGCTCTGACCCAAATCCACAGATCTGTTTTCACTACAGTGTTTTACATCTGTGGTTTCCAACCTGGGCAGTCCAAATCTGAATGATCCACATTTTCACTTCACTTTTCTGTAATAATTGACATTTTTCTGTAAACCAATTAATACCTTCATCACCTCTAAAAATGATGGACTTTATTTTATGCTACAGGATTTGTATTAAAAACAATCCAAACACTTTGGGAAATGAGTTTTAATACTTTTAAAAATGTGATACTGGATTGCGTGAACACTTGTGAGTTTTCAGGTCTTATCTGGACATTTAAGGGAACTCGTGATGACTTCTGGCTTTAAGCTTAGTGTTTTCATGCCATACCATACAGCATAGATAAAAGTTTCTTTAAATATGAATAATTTAATGGCCTTCCCCAATAATCACCAAAAGTCCCACCTTCTTATGAGTCTACATTCTAATGTGTTGCACTGACCACATTCGACATTTTATGCCTTTAATAATGAATAAAAAGATAAAAACATCAGGATTTACCGTGTCTGAGTCGACAGGCTGGAACATGAAATCTGGCGCTTGCTGGAACGTGGGGTTCTTCTGTACAAACAGCTGCTGGTGAAACTCCTGCAGAACCTGCAGAAAACACAAAAATGTATTTCAGGTTTGGAACAAGATTACAAATAACCCCACGTCTAAACCTGCATAATTAACACAGAGTAACACACAAAAGGTTGGTCAGTGATTGGAGTAGATTAGGGCTACAAAAACAATTTCATTGTCTATTAAGCTGTCAGTGATTTTCTGCCTTATTCAATTATTTTATTTGTTTATAAAATGCCCCCAAAATCTTCATTTTTTAAAATTATTTTGATGAATGTTAAACAAAAGCATCAAATCCTCACATCTGATAAGATATAAACAGCCACTTATTATTTTAAATAAATGACAACAAAGCCATTTCTGGTTACTATCAGCTTATCTGAATATTCATCACCACTCTGGTATCTGTGGTCACAGCCTGACATTAAAAACTGTATAACAGGCTCGAGTTCACTGCCTGCTATTTTTATACAAACTATTTTTAACAAGCGTTCACCCTCCGGCTGCTGAAAGCAAATCCACTACCACGTCTGCTTATGGAGCTAATTAACAAATTATAACAACATATCAAGATAAATAACGCCACTGAAGGTACATTTAATAATGACAATCTCTATTATATCTGATGAAGGCAGCAGCAGAACTGAATTAAAATCAAGGGAGTATTGAGCTGTGCAATGTTATCAACCAAACAGTTTTAATTGTAATTTCAGGTTTTTTAAAACCAACTGAAGCAGCCAGTAATTGGACCACCACCTGGTCCACAAAGCCCACTGCCCGCCCGAGGGAGAAGGACATATCTATGTGGTTATTTTGAGTCTAACTCATAGGGCATGGCTATCAGCTGTTCTAAAAGAACAAAAAAAAAAAGCCCCTCCCCCAGGACTGGCTCTTGGGTGGGGCCCCCGGTAACCTTGGTCCAGAAGAGGTTTCTTGCATCCTTACTGAGTTCCTCATCATAGAGGTCTTTTGAATTGCACTTAGTCTGACCCCTCACCCAGGACGACTTGGGGGACCATACCAGAGGATAACATAGCTTCTCCTCCTCAGCCATTCATGGAAGGGAAAGGAGCCAGTGTAGGTGGTTTGACTGGCATCTGACTAGGATGCCTCCTAGGTGAGGTGTTTCTGTCCCACTGGGAAGGGCAAACCAAGGACACACTGGACACATTAGGACGCATTATGTATCTTGGCTGGCTCGCCTTGGAATCCCCCCGCCTTCCCAGTGGAGCTAGAGGCAGTAAGTGGGATCTCTGCTTGGACTGCTGCTCCATACCCAGATAAACTGCAAAAAATGGATGGACAGTGAAACTTGTATAGGAGAAAAGTGGAGCAGGATAATGACAGATGGTCCCTGTTGATTTACCCTCACCTATGGCTACTATCTGGCACAAATGAGTGTCTTCTGAAGGGTGCTTGGGCTCAGCCTTATAGTCCTTTTCCACTAGTACCTACTCGGCTCGGCTACCATCGCCTCGATGTCCTCCATTGTTGTGTGTTTGTGTCGCATATAAATGAAGACACGTTCTCTCAGGTCAGCAGACCACATGCTTTAACTTGTTTCAAAGACGCAATGCAAACTTCGAGCTTTCATAGCTGCAGCTCCAAAATTGTGGAAGGATTTGCCATTGCACGTTAGGCAGGCTCCTTTACTTGCTGTCTTTAAATCTCGTTTAAACACACTTTTACTCCCTGGCTTTTGACCCATTGTGAGATGTTGACTGCGACTTCAATTTACTTTTTATGTACTCCACTATTGTTAATTTCTACAGCTCTTATGTGTTTCTGTATTTTTTACTCTGGCCTGTGTTTGTCTTCTATGTTTGGTTTTACTGTAAAGCACTTTTTAAAGTGCTTTGTAAATAAAGTGGTATGACATGGTATATTTAGACCACAGATCACCAAACACACAATAAAACATTCATGAGAGTTTCGTGCAGTCAAATCAGAATGTCAGCTTACGCAGAGCACACATGAGATCGGTTTGTGTTGACACAGGAAGCACATGGACTGAAATGTGAGTGCTGCTAAAAACCACTGCACCCACCACCTCCCTCTCTTAATGATTTGTTCAGATTCAGGCCTGAGCAGCAACAAGATGCCCCTCTGAAGGTGACCTGAGAGGCCAACGGGAGCTCAGGAGCATGTAACCAAGGAGCGGCAATGTAACTCAAACCATTTCAATTAATTAGCAGTTGGTGAGGTGCTCGAGTTCAGCTCTTCTAAGGTTTACAAAGTAAGTGACTGAAGTTTTAGAGCCCACCAAAAGTGATCCAAAGGAGGCCTGATCCACATTTACATTAATAGACTTATTGACTACAGCACTGCACTGATTTTCTGGGCTCTATAATGTGATCATTTGCATGAACATGAAAAACTGGGTCATCAGAGAAAGGAAGTCGTCAAGTTCAGTCAAAACCATAGACCGTATATGAAAGATGTGGCTGTGGCTCAGGAGATGGAGCTAATTGGAAGGTTGGTGGTTCGATCCCTGGCTGCTCCAGTCTCCATGCCAAAGTATCCTTGGGCAAGATACTAAATCCAGAGTTCCTCCTGATGTATTCATCGGAGTGTGAATGTTAGATAGAAAACATCTAACATAGATTTACATAGACTAACATTATGAACATAGACTCCATAACGTAGAAAACAGTTGTGTTAATAGGTGAATGAGACATGTTCTACAAAGCCCTTTGAGTGCTCAAGTAGAGTAGAAAAGCACTATATAAGAATGAGCATTTTGCCCTCTGCCATGTTTATTTTCTGGAGCCAGAAGTTACCAAATTTGGATGAGAGGGTGGAATGCTAACATGCAGACACATATATAATTAGTGCTAAGTGACAGACTAATAAAATACTAGAAATTCACTCCTTAACACCTGAGTATACACTTCTTGGATGGTCTGCACCACACAGAAAGGCAATATTATTAGTCAGATAATCAATTTAAATGCTCTAAAATGCACCAACAACACAAAGAGGTCCAGTTCAGTGACTCCAAACTAGCAGACAGTTAGCAGCTACAACTGCCTGTGTTGGCACAACATACCCCTAACTCTGGTATCCAGATGGATGGCTTATAAAATAAATTCACACCTCCCAGAGTTGTTAAAAAGGGATCCACAGAGGCCAAACCATTTTGTATACTAGGCTGTAAACATGCTTGTTGGAGATTTTAACTTGGGCGCTTATGGGAACTGATCACTTTTGGTGTTAACTTGAGGCTAGCTCCAACACCCTCGTGAAATAATTGGTGAGCTTGCCAATGTGTCAAAAGTAGGTATAACCAGTGCAATGTCTTTATTTCACTCCTACATAATGATAAGTGTCATTATTCCACAGCTGCACCAAACAAAGGTTGTTCAAGAGTAAATAATGAATTTTAGGACCAGATGCAGTAAACACCTTCAGGTATAAATTAAGTGACACAAAATATTATTACATTTAAATGCAAGTGGCCTAACAAAACCCAGTGTATTATACACAGGAAAATGCTGCACATGTTCCAGCTTTATTGCAGGAAAATGTGGTGGACACAGTTTAAGATATAGTCTGACTAATCTTTCATTTAATATCTGTCTCCAGTCCTTAGCAGTAACTTAAAACCTTTGTTACTCTAATGACATGCAAGCAGCGAGGCCAGTCCTTTCAAACACCATCTGAAGTTACAGAAAAACAAAAACAAAAAACATGAAGCTGCACACGTGAAGAAACAAGTATACTAATATCTTTGGCACAAGCTTTTATTTCAGGACAGCTGTGGACACCTTGGGTGAGTAGTCCTTTCTGTTATACTTTTTTCAAACCACTAGGAGTCTACCTGAAAAATGGATGTTTAGTTGGTGCATTTGTGACAACCAAACACTCTCACATTCACACCTACAACCATCGTGTTAACCACAGCACCACCATGCTACACAATTTCATATTCAGCCAGCAGGCTGAGCATCCAGTGGCAGCTCTATCATTTCAGTAACTACAGACATGGATGTGAAGTGGTGGATGTCCTGCAGGTTTTAAGACTCACCCCATTTGAGCTGTCGAGGAGCTGGTTGAAGATGTTGTGGACAGCCTGGTAGGTTTCTAGCTCCGTCTGACACAGTGACACCAAGTAATCTTTTACCTGCTCGTAGATCCTGCCATCTAAAATCTGTATACAGAGACAGAAAGGTGTGTTTAGATTTACAGTACATGTCCATCTCCCTTCATCCACCCATTCAGATGTATATCCTCACCTTGATGCAGTCCATGAGGTCTGTGTTGTAGTAGCGCTGCTGGTGCGCGTTTGCGGCCGCTAGCATGAGAAGGTAGTCGTTTCTGGTGTGTGTGGCTTTGGAGTTGCACTCGCTCCTCTTTGCTTTCAGCTGGAACAGAAAGAAAAGTTCACACAGCTGACAAAAACGTCACTAAATGTAGAGCGTGCATTCAGATGTAAAGATCTCATACCTTTACGCTGGCCCTCTGGAGACTGGATCTGGACTGGAACAGACTCAGTTTGGACCTGAGAAGAGAAGAAACAAGTGAATGCCACCTTACATTAGTCAGCCATCAAGTGTGCCCATAAGCTGAGGCTGCACTGAAGTAATTAATAAAACACAAGAGAGGAGATAAACTACAAAATGAGGTGACTGTAAGGATAATACTCTGTGGTCATGGATGAGTAGTCATTCCTTTTATAATTTTTTCAAATCTGCTTCATGTGTGCTTGAGAGACACAAACTGTAGGGTAGTATCTTTGTATCCCATTATAATAAATTAAAAACAAAACTTAAGTTAAAAGGAAGTAAAAATCTAAACACAACAACAATGAAATCAATTAAGGGGTCGATACATAAAGGATGTTCTCGCACTCACCGTCTGATGACGGTCACCCACTCATGGACATGTGAGACATAACATCCATGTTTCTGTGCTGGCACTGGATTGTTTACAAAATAATCAAATGTGCATTTTTAACATGATATGCACTTAATTTTTATGCATCTTGGTTATTGTCAGTACCATATAGTTAGTAGTTACCTCTTGCCACCTACAGTAAGTTAAAATTTAAATTCCATGACTTTGTTTAATTAGATGCAATCACTTTTATTAAATAAAATTTGAGCCCAAGTATTTAATTCCAAATATTTATTGAAATTTTAACCAAAATTACAAAATTTAAAAATTGTAAAATAGTTCTCATGGCACACCTGCAGTAACTTCAAGGCCTGCAAGAACCAAGAGATTCTCTTCAACTGTATGACCACGAGTAAAGATATCACTACAGTCATTTCACATTGCTTTAAACCAACTTCTGATCCACAGTCTAAACCCAACTTTAGACGTTATGTAAACAAGAAATGCGTCACTGTTACCTGTTTAACTCCTGGAGAATGACACCATATACACAAATAACCGGGTCTCTCATCTGATTTTTATGCATGTGCAGGATGGATGAAAGGACAACAGTAAAAAGAGTAAATAAGTGTTTCCATTGCTGAATGTTTAAACCGAGCTTCTATCATAATACTTTTTAAAATAAAAGATTTGCTTTGATAAAAACATAAATCTGAGCAAAGCCTGGAACTGATTACAGACCTGCTGCTTGCAATTTAAACCCAGACGATGTGCATGTAACATAAACAGAAAAGACACCGCTTCCATTTTGTGCAATAACAGCTGCATGTGTTTAAACATTTGTGAGCAGAGCAGCTTGTGTGAAATTATTAAATTTACTCCTCTCCAGCCAAATTGAGTGTTTCATTCTGCAAAATTTAACAGGCAAACCTCAGAAGATTCAACTGTGTGTGTGGACACAACAGGCCAAAAAAACCCTGCAGTATTTGTAGTATTATTTGTAAGTGGCGGCCCAGCTATTAATCCTCTCCGACAGCCTGGCAATAAACTTTCCTGATGAGCAGAAAAATGTCTGCTATGCGGTGAGTCAAACTGCCAGCTGTTCATGTCGTGCCAGGACAAAGTGCCTCCATCGAGTCAGCCAAAGACTCTGAGTGATGCTTGTTTGATAAAGCTAACAATTGTTTTTTTATTATGAATTTGTTATTTTCGTCTCTACAATAAAATATGCTTTGCTTGTAGTTACTTCACTGGAACGTCTGACCTCCTCAGAGCAAAATAATGTGCTCATCTTAGATCTGAACTTAAGAGCTGCAAACATGATTTGTGACGTCTAATTTAAAAACCAGTCGTGGTAACTTAAACCTTAGAAATATATCTTGTTTTCAGTGAGACAGAAGAAATTATGTACAGGTTTTTATATGAAGGAGTTTCCAGTAAGAGAAGAAGTCAGATGAATTATGAGGATAATTTACAGAAGAAACCCATTGAATACAAGTACTATAATTTTTTGATGTGCTTTAAAGCACATCTGGAGTTTGTTTTTAATTAACTGATCATTTGGTCTATGAAATATAAACTTGTGAAAAACTGTTCCACTGTTTAGAAATCAAATTTTTTCAGATGACGAAAAAGGGAAAATCCTTAAGAAGTTTCTTCATTTATCAGAAAAGTTATTTTTCTGTCATTTGCAGACTTGAATAATTTACCTACTGTCTGTGTAACATGTTTATTGCTGTGTTATATGACCATATAACACCTGTACTGAGGTCATTTTATTGGCTTCCACTTTGCTTTAGAGTTTATTTTAAATTTTTAAGATCCATGGTCAGGGATCTCAATCTCTTTTACAAGCTAGTAAGCAATGCTCGATCCCTCAGGTCATCCGGATCAGGGCGCCTGATTATACTGGTGAAGCCACTTTTACCTTTCGTGCTCCTTGAACAACTTAACAAATGTTAGGTTTGTTCCAGTGAGTGTTATGAGTGTGTGAACCCAAACTAAAAGTATTCATCTTTAGCTGCACCTTCCAGTTTTCTATTTTCTGGTCTTTACTATTATTTTATTTAATTTCTGCTTGCTTTATTGATTCTTAGGCTTTATTGCTATCACTTGACTGGAGCTGATGGTTCTTATGACTGGTTTTAATCTTGATCTTAATTTCTTTTATGGATTTATCTTCTGAGTTTTAGCATTTTTCTTTTACTACATTGGTTTCCTTTTATATCACCTGCATGACTCAACATTGTAAGAGCACATGGGGCGAAGATGAGCTTTTTGTAGTTTATCTTCAGGACGTTGTAGTTTCAATGTGCAGACAGACATCAACAACATCCGCCATCAAATTATTATTCAGTCCATTTCCAGTGCAGTCAGATTCTCTGAGCATCGCATTTCTCTTTTCCTGACTCCTCACGAACACTTCTTCACACCTTTCCTTGACCTCAAAACAGTTTCCATTTTAGTCAAGGAAAAGTGATTGGAAAATTACACAAGAGGTTTTTATTTTGGACTCTACGACTGCAGCCCGGACGTGACAAGTACAGGGGGGATATGACTGAGAAAATGAGAAACTCTCCACACTTAATGGCTAAGAACTTAAGAAAAATAACCAAAAGTTGTTGGCCCATGAGGATACTCTGGATAATCCTCCTTTCTGCCTCTCAGAATGACTATAATTTACAAAATAAACTTCATGTTTTATTCAATATGACCTAAAATTAGACGCTGAGCCCATAAACTTGTCAGGAAAGTCCTTACAGAGGTCACGGAGCAAAGGAGCCAAGGAGCCAAGGGCCATTTTCTTTTTGCAACTTCTGCAATAGCTTTACTTTTGTTACCCTGAACCTACATTGATCTTTTATACGTCGTCTGTAGCTCAAATGTTACATTATGAATTAGTGCCAATGAGAGAGTGTTAAAAGTTTTTCAAAATAAATGACAGAAAGGTTTTTCCTTTTTTTTTCTCTACACTGTACAAAAATCAGACCAATCCATAACCCTGAAACAAAGGAATATACGGAACCATTTTTTGTGTGCCATTACAACCCTGAATTGCCGGGAATATTTCCACATACAGTACACATGTACATGTACACCCCACACACCCCCACAGGCAGCAGTAGAAACAGATCTGAATTTTACCTTAAACTTGATCATACTGTAATAAAGACAGCAGAGGAATTTGGATCATACTTGGCGTCCAGTTCTGCCTTCTCTCGTACAGCCTGCGCCATCGTCTCGGCCTCCTGGTACTTCTTCCTGCTCTTGGTCAGCTCCTTCACCGACTCCTGCAGCTCAGCTTGGACCACAGTCAGCTGCTCAATACACTGATGAAAACAAAAACAAAAAAAAACAAAACAAAAGAGAGCTTTTACATTTATGCAAATTATTATTCCTGCAATGAAACAGCTGAGAAATATGCAAATGCCTTTGAGGCGTATCTACACAACACATGGGGCGAGTAATGACATCATGGCACGCATTACGTACAGGAGCTTTGATGGAAACTCCCAAAAAGGTGAGGCCACACAAGAGCAGCATTGAAAGCTGCAGGCAGTGGAACGTGGCCAGCAGAAACCAGAGCGCAGCACAGAGGCCTCAGATATTACGATCAGGAAGCAAACTCAACCTCTAGACATGCAGTGCAAACTACAGAGCTGATAGCAACTTTAAATGATAAGAGGAGACACTGCTGTGAACTTTGCCCTTAAAAGGCTGATTGTTTATTGCACCGTTTACCAGAACTTGTGCACACAGTTTCGACTGGATAGTAACACTGACCTGAAGATGAGGAAGATGTTTATGAGGAAGACGTTGTGTTCTAACAGCACCATAACGGGAAACCTGTCTCCACTTACCTGAAGTTTCTTTTAGAATGACAGACCTGCTCAGATGTTTGCTTCCTCCTGTTAGCGCTCATTTCCCTTTGACCTTTCTAATCATTTTTTCTCTCTCAAACAGGCCTTTCAGTATATATACACACACTCTACTCTCAAAGACCGCCTGTCCTTCAAAATAAACCCCTGCATAGGAATATATAAAGTCACCATTCTAAGGTTTTGTGTATCAAGGCATAATACAAACAAAATCACCTGGTCCTTACCAGGTCCTAAAATTAGGCAAATACAACCTCAGATGAACAATAACAAATGTCATTTTTTGTTTAAAAGAACTAAGCACACCCTTACTGCTTCCACAGGAATTAAAGAGGGTAAGTAGCAGCCACATGCTGATTAACTGATCATCAGCAACTGTGAGCACTTCTATAAAAGCATACGTTTTGGCAGTTTGCTAGTCTGGAGCATTCAGGTGTGTGTTAACACAATGCCACAATCTTCCCAGGAGTGGACATCCCAGCAAATACACCCCAAGGTCAGACCCTGCAATGCTCAGACAAAGAGCATATCAGCACAAACACCTCAAACCAACTGTGAAGCACGGTGTTGGAGGGCTGATGATTTGGGTTTGTTTTGCAGCCACAGGACCTGGGCACCTTGCAGTCATTGAGTAAACCATGAACTCTCTGTATTCTAGATTCAAATTAGTTAATGCAACAGGACAATGATCCCAAGCAGTAAATCTACATCAGAATCGCTGAAAAGGATTGCTTCTGCATGTTGGCTTAGTTTTGGTTAAATAAATAATGACACGGTGTAATATGTCATGTGTTGTTGTTCATCTGAAGTTATATTTATTAACTTTAAGATCTGCATCAGTGTGTGAGTATGTTGCACCTTCTGTGTGATGTCGTGTGCTAAAAATAACAAAAGCTGCTTTGTTCCTGTTGGTGTATATGAAACAGGAAGCCAGCTGATCAATTTGCAAACTCTTACTTCAGCTTCCACTTTGTCAGGTGGCTGTTAGTGGACAGAGAGTGCCTTTGGATGTAGTTCATGAGAGGCATCAACATCTGGTTAAACACATTTCTCAGTTGGGAACAAACACCATCATTTAGTGTCTGAAGTTCTAAATATTAACCAATGTGAGCATCATGCTTCAAAAACCATCAACTTCCCTTTTGCCGTTTGGGGAACACAGATTCACACCCTGGATTGCATCAGTACAGACGTACACGCTGCTGTGAGAACAGAAGTGACTGAAACCTGAGCAGAGTTGTGACAACCTGCATTACCTTCCTCAGCTGCTGCTCCTTTTGCAGTCGTGCTATCTTGGCTGCATCGGCCACCTGGACTTTGTAGTTGTCACAGGTGCTTATTCTGGACTGGGTGGTCTGGACGGTACCCTCCAAATAGGATCTCCATACACAAAACATGTTCCTAAAAAACAAACAAACACAGATGGATGCAGGCTTTTAACAGTGAGACATTTTGTCATGATAATGAATGCTAAGTGAGCAACTAAGCAGCTAGGGCTGCACTATTAAACAAAATAAGATCAAGATGTCCACTCAGGCTATTGTGTGAACTCAAATCAATGACGACTGTGCCATGTTTACATACGCAGGAAAACAAACACTCAAAAATTCTCCCTGATTTACACCAACAATGACAAATGTCTAAGTAACTACAGGTGACAAACTGTGGAAAGATGGGTAGTAAAGTCAACCTTTCATTATCCACCAATCTAATTATTTAAGACTAATTGTTCAGTCTTTCTGTTTATAATTAAGGAGAAATGTGTGTTACAAATTCCCACAGCCCAAAATGTCATCTCGAGATGCCAAGTCCAAAGTCAGACATAATCAGCTCACTGTTATATGCGACATTTACAAAGCTGGATTTCAGTGTTTCCCACGCCCAGCTGTATTACCCACCACCCAAATATATTTTATAATTTATTTTCATTTTTTAATCTTCTGAGATGACAACATCATCAACTTATTATCGAACAATACCCTCGCTTTTATTTTGAAAGTTCAGCTGCTGCTACCAAGCTGCAGGAAGGCTGGTCGGGTCACTGTTGTGGCAGTCTTTTGTCAGACAAAAATCAGACTACATCTGGTTCTGTTTGTTCTTGTTCAACTCTGGAGATCCGCTGTGAGCTGGAGGAACAACTCCAACCACCACCTGAGGCAGGTGGAGTGCTGGTGACGCTACGCTGAGCTCACCGAGGCTGCAGAGCAGAACAAACTACTGTGGCCAGATACAGTCCAAGACCGTGACACAAAAAAAAAACAAACACATTTACACATTTAGTATTTTGTTCCGTACCTTATGTTCTGAGAATTATGATTTATGCTTCTAAATGTAGTTTTTGTGCTGATGGTTCATAGTTTAACCATCACTGAGGTGGCATTTCTTGGCTGCTGTCAAAGTAATGAAGGTTTAGCCCCCTAAAGTGAAGGGATGCAAATATTAGTCCTCTTAAAGCTGGATCGGGTTCTGGATCAGTGACAATGGTCCAATCTATTTAATTTAAGTCTTGTTTTGTGTTTTATGTGCTTATGCCGCAGAGCGGCAGCAGCTGAGGGTAAAGTAGCGTGGAGGAAGCAAAACGATGGCAGCCTGGAGGTATTCCACACCTGCTATAACAACAGATTTTATTTGTATGTTTGCAATAGTTTTTTATTTAACTGCAAACTGTGGTCAAAGTGAGTGGACACAACCAAAAGATTTGAGGACAACGAAGCTTCGGCGTCTCTCTCTCTTTCACTCTCATTGTGTTTGGTCAAAGAGACTTTATCTCCAGACTATATTATCTATATTACTGGAAAAAAAATTCTGACTGCATAGGGTTAGTGTTAGGGTAGCCCCCGATTTAGACCTCAGAGGGTTACTATGAGAGGTAGAACCCAGAAAGACGTTGGCTTGTTGTAAAACTCTATTATCATAGTATGACATGAGCTCTCCATGCTTTATTTTTTCTTGATGCACTTGCAAGCTGTCCAGAATGTTAACAAGGACCCCTCGCCATAATTACAAAAAAACTATATCACAAACAAAATAGTCTAAACCAGCTTCTTTTTGTCTGGGGAAGGATGTTACCTATGATCTGATGGTTCTTCTGTCTCTGGCCATTCCCTCTTCAAATACTGATTTGCCAGCTTCTGCAGGGCCTGGAAAAGAGGAAGCGAGAGACAAAAGCAGGGGTGAACTTTCACCTTTGACACCACTCCACATTTCACACGTCTCATCTTTAGAGAGGACACACTCAGAGGACTGTGACCCTCCCTGACCTTGTCCTATAAACCAGCAGGCGGGCAGAGAATGAAGAGAAAGTTGAGTCTGTCTGTCCTTCAGGCATAGACAGAGCAAAGTCAGTAAAAACAGCTTTTCTACAGTTCTGATAAAAATCAACCACTCACTGCAGCCATATGAAATCGTCCACACTCATTATAAAGTACTTTCTCTGTGGAATTATTTCACTGTGATTCACCAGTGCATGGACTCGTTCACCTGTCAGCCGGAGCCTCCTTTGGATGTTGGCTCATTTGCTGGTTTTTATGCTTACGTGGGCTCTTTTTTTTTTTTTTTTTTTTTTAAAGCAGAAAAATTTAATTTATTTAGACCACATTCGGCCCTGGAGATATATCAGGTTCCTCCACCTCGGCCAATGGTGAGGTTAACCTTTGAAGAGCCAAAATAGCAGGACAGGGTGAGAGCAGGAGAAGACTGAGTATGTGTGGTATGTCAGAGAGGTGCACTAACCTGAATAAACTGATGAAAAGCAAACATGAATATCTTTAGCAGTGAGCAGCAGATGATCCAAGCAGGACCAAGTATAAAATGTTTAAGCAAATAGCATCTAATTCAAAAGACAAAGGAACCTAATATTCTTTTCTATCATACATGTACTGTTAGAGCGGGGGTGTTCATATTAAATAAGGTCAAAGTTACAAATAATGAGGTCAGAGTATGTACAAGTCATTTAAACATTTATTCTACAAATATATCTACGTGATGAGAATCTGTAGACGACGACAGGAGTTAAGGTAGCCTGAGTTGTACTGAAAACTGACATTTAAGTGTACTACGAAGGAAATTCAACATACCCAGGTCTTGTTTTCCTTATCTGGCCTCACTTAACCTATCATCATCAATCAGGCTAAGTGGTCACATGAAGGTGGTTCTCGATAAGTCAATGAAAAAGTTAAGATGAAAGAGGTGATGTCGGCAGCAGGGCGACTGATTTTTTTTTTTTTTTAATTTTAAAAACACAGGAGAACAAAACTGTAATTTCAGTCAAATATTAGTCAGTATAACACATAAAGACTGAAGACAAAACAGCAGTATGAGTGACAGGAAAAGTGTATTATTAAAAGTGCTGTATAAATGTGTGTAAGCTTTAA
This sequence comes from Heterochromis multidens, assembly GCA_015108495.1. NCBI lineage: Eukaryota > Metazoa > Chordata > Actinopteri > Cichliformes > Cichlidae > Heterochromis > Heterochromis multidens. The sequence goes on along the minus strand of VUQS01049131.1, from coordinate 20,797 downwards.
GCACTTTGATCAGTAAGACTGGAAAAGTACTATATAAATGCCTGACTGTGTAAGTTAACAATCTTATCACAGCTCTATAATTAAAACAATGGATAATCTGACATAATTACAATTGTTATTCCATTAAATGAATGTTTACATGTCGGTAAGATAATTTCAACCTTCCAGCTGCAGCCTTGGTGGTGTTTAATGGTCTGGGAGCAAGCAAAGACAGCTGAAACACATGCAGCTAGTGGGATTAGGTTATCTGGTGATTCTAAACTGCCCATAGGTGTTAATGTGAGCGCAAATGGTTGTCCACCCTTCTGTGTTAGCCCTGCGACAGACTGGCAAACTGTCCAGGGTGTACCCCGCCTCTCACCCTATAGTAGCTGGGATAGGCTCCAGCCCCTCCAGCCCCCCCGACCCTGAATTGGATACGCAGAAAGAACGTGGATGGATGGTTATAATAGTACTAACAGGTTCTACTCACTCACTTCAAATTTCTTATTTTGTGAGGATCACAGGACTTAAACTGTGGAACAAAACCTGACTTTCTACTTCATGTCAACATATTTTTTTAAAAAGAGACTTTTAATTTGCCTTCTGTGACTCGTGCCTAACAAGAATGTGAGCCCATCTATCCTTCCTCTGTCCACTGTGAAAAGACAGGCCCTGTCATGCGCTCCTGAGGCAGGCTAGGCCGGGGCTCTGAACCCACTGGTCTTGGTGAACTTTGTGCCAAAGCTTCAAAGGCACTACAGACCAGGCCATTGTGGGCTGCAGATAGAGAGAGATTCGCCTACTGAGCTAGTGTCGCAGACATGCCTGAATGGTGTGATGGGAAAAAGGCAGGGGAGGAGGAGGAGGGATGTGAGGATGGCAGAGGAAGAGCCACACAGAAGAGGACATTTTATCACACCGTGTGCTCTGAATAGCAATCAGCTAATGGCTATAGCAGCTTGCAGGTGTAAGGGACCAAGAAAAAGGCGTGTAAAGAGAAGAGATTTGGTGGAAAAAACTGGAAGGAGGGGGGTGTAACCAAAAGGAACAAGAGATCCAGAGACACTCTGACCCACTTTGATTCAACCATTGGCAATGAGTGTCTTAACTGATCACATAACTGAGAGGCAGCTCAACCCAGACACACAGAATACCTTTCAACCTAATACAGCACTCAATGAAGACATTTATTTCATTTTAGCACTGCAACCAAAGATTAATCAGCCTGCCAGCAGCACAAAATACATGTTATTGGGTGCATTTATTCCATTTATTTTTCTTCTGTTTATGCCCATTTTTGCCACACAAACCCTAAATAAGTTATATTAAAATACTGCGCCTTTTGACCCTATTAATGGGAAACTGAAGGAGTGGAAAACCCAGCCCCATAGAAACTTCATATGAAGTCTAACCAGGTCACAGAGCTTTGGACTTTTGATGACTGATGTTTGGTACCTTCTGGTTTACATCATCAGTTAATTTTCTCAAATAATCCTTTAGCCTGTAAAACATCAGAAAATTAGAAAAAACGCTAATCAGATCCTCCCAGAGCTCAAGGAAAAGATTTCTATCAATCAAATACTCAAATAATGGAAAAGATGATGCCATCAAATGTCTTGTCAAAAGTCTGGTTGGCAAAAATCTAAAGAAAAAAATCTGATTACGGATACATTTAAAAAAGGAACAAAGTCTTGACTGGCTGAAACAACTGATTATCATTTTGAAGACACGGACACCATAACTTACTCCCCTACAAACTGTTCTCCTGTTTACGGCTCAAAAATTTAATTAAGTGTTCAATCCATTAAATCTTTGAATACAGCAAAAAACAAATGCCCAATTCCCACGCAGACATATTCACACATCTTTCTTATGTCAATCAAACATTTAAAACCCAAGATATTTAATTTACTGTCATAATACTTACTCTCACCAGACCAAAGAAAGCAGAACTTTTTCACATCTGAGAGGCTGGAACAACTGAGTTTAAATATCCAGGCGATTCATTATCAATCAAAATATTTTCTGACAATTAATTTCCGCTAATCATTTGATTGATAAACATTTCAAAGACCACCAGATGTCCTTTCATCTGATAGAGACTTCTGTCGAGGTCTCGTGTTTATTAAACATGCGAGGATGTTGAAAAATGTTGAAAACAATAGGCATGCATATCCAATTAAACACACATGCACCGGGTTACAAAAGCTCGCCTGCAGGCTGAGCTTGACTCTCCGCTGGATGCTCACACATTTTTTTTTTATGTCCTCTCTGCATTTGTGTGGACAGACGTTTTTATTTTAAAATGTCTCTTCTTTCCTAGTCTGCTTACAGATGAGCTCATAACTACCTTTAACAATAATATCATATCCACACAATTTTAACAGATAACATAAAAATATGAGCCCAAATTAAAACACATTAATCTATTGTTTTACAGCCCTTTGTAAAGTTTGCTATTTTCTAGGTTTAAGAAAGTGTCAGTCTTTTATGTAAGGTGACGTTTCCTCTTTTAGAGTCTCCTAACTGAAGAGCAATATATTTTTAATGTGTGTGTTTGGTCCACATTACGTTGGGTATTTAAGCTGTTCAAGTCAGAGTGGCACTCATAAAGCAAGATCAGGATAAATATAAGATAAAGACATGCTTTACTTATCCAAAAAGTTGGGAAATTCTCATGTTGAGGCACCCAAAATAGTAAACCTATCCAATAACAAAATAAAATAATAGCTCAACAGAAAAAATAGAATGAGACAAAAAACAAACTAGCCCAATAAGGTAAAAATAAAATAAATTAATTTTAAAAAAATCAAGTGAATAGAAAAAAGAAAGCCCAATTGCCAAAATAAAATACAATGAAATGCCATGTAAAAAGCTACATAAAACAGTATAAAATTGCTCTAAAAAGTAAAACAGCTCAATAAAATACAACAAAACAAAGTGCACTTAAACCTGGTTTATTTCAGTAAGTCAGGCTTATTTCAAATACTCCTGTCTCATAAAGAAGATTTAAATAAAAGTTGGTCTTAATTCACCACAAAAATATTCACCTTCACACTAACCTGGCCCTGTTCTCATACTTGTTGCAATCATCAAGTTCAAAAGTCCCTTTTTACTTCAGCATTGTAAGCACGAATTATTGTGCAGTTTGGGTGAAACTGATCATGCAATCATTATGTACACACACTGGAAGTTTTGACAGCACC
>VUQS01049131.1:6738-17589 GCA_015108495.1 Heterochromis multidens | reverse complement strand
CCAGGGAGAGGAAAAAAAAAAAAAAAAAAAACATGAGGCAGCATGAAATTTAACCATTAATCACTCAAGTTTAAAAAATAAAAATAAATCAAAAATAAATAATCAGGCGTTGATACTCCTCAAACTGCTTATCAACTAATCTGACAGGATGTCTTCCCAATTTAAAGAATCTGCAGAATATTCCAGTAAGTTATACTTGTAATATTTGTATTCAATTTAAGGCCTTAAAGCTTGGATAAACAACACTTTTTTGGCATTACTGGACAAAGAAGATCAGGTCTGAGAGGGAAGCAGACTCCTGAACCTTCTCTGGACTCTCTGAACATTCATGTGATGTTGGAATAACTGAAAAAATGGGTAGCAGAGCAGCAGCACATTATATCTTACCAGGCACCAGTAAAAACAAGAGGAAAAAATATCTTAAGACAAAAAATAGTTCCGTAACTTAATGACTATTCGTGTATTTGAAAATGGTGACCATCCCTAGACTTTGCAGGCACAACGGGTTAAGCAGAGGACTTCCACCTGAGTGGGGTTCATCTGTATGCCAAATGTCAAGATTCACTAATCTTTTACATACATTAAGCTCAGAGGGGACAGCTGCAGAGAGGGCTGCTTGATTATGGCAAACAAATCTGCATCCTAATAATAAACATTAAAATTAACTTGTTCTTGGTCAACACAAAAATCGAGTTATTGCATTAAACATCATGATCTCAGTATTCACACCTTGACATCCTGTCCATAAATATCAGAAATAGGATACAGGACACAAAGGGTGAAACTGGCAAAGTCCAACAGCCACTGAGAACGTGCTTGACTCTGTGCCAAGGACGCCGACACAGCTCACACTTAAGTTATACAAGGACCCGATGTTGTGTAACATTGACCCCAATAGCCTGCAGCCCCACAGTACTCCCCAAAAGATCGCCTGGTGGACCTCGTGGGTCCATAAAACACACGTAAACTGTACAGTCAAACTCCTATGACCCCTCCAGGAGTCCTGCAAGGGTTAGAGCTGGTCCACTGTTCCACATCCAGAGCAGAATCTGCATTAATTGACTTTAAATTTGGACTAATTGCACAGCCCTGGCTGCAAGAGACATAACTGATAGCCAATGGTCTGGAGCATGTTAAAAAAAGAAAAAAAAGTGGGCCAGAAAGTTGGGTTGTTGGGCCAGTGATGGTGTTTCCACTAACTACAGTTATGATCGCCTGTGAGGCAAACAGGCTGAAGCGACCCTGGCTTACAAATGTTTTTTCTGGCTGTCAAAGCCGTCATTTACGTCAAAGGAAGCATTTGAGATCATAAAAATTATGTTATGTCGTGGACAACCACACAGGTCATGCCACTCAGCAGCGAGAGCGTTTCACTTCCATTTGAGATAGATGCATGCGGACTGTAAAATGTTAGGAGCATGTGTGAATAAAATTATTTCAAGATTCAGCTCAAGTAGCCAGTTTATCGTTACAAAAAACCCCCCAAAAAAAACAAAACGTGTCACAGCAGAAGTGAAGATGATGCTTTGTAGATTAACGAGGAACTGCAGCCTCTCCTCTCTGACATCCAGTGAGCAGCAAAGATGCGACAGCACGACGGCAACAATGAACTCAGGTGTGAAAGAAAACGCTTTTCTAGAGTCGACAACAGCTGTAATCACAACTCAAACCACCTGTTCAACGGGTTTAAACTAAAAGAAAAACAGTCTTTGGTTAGACTGCCACGATCATTTTCATTGGCATTTCCCCTGTAAACTTTCCAGGCTGACAGTGTCCATCCTCTCTGCAAGTCTAAAGGGGGCACGGGGTATACTCCACAACATTTATTTAAAAGCTTCAGCAACTTATTTTACCCAACAGTGTACGAAGTAACAGAAATTAGCTTCTTAAACAAGGGGCCACTAAAACTGATCTACTATGGGGTTAAAATATTGACATTGCACCCTCTACTGCAACGTTGACCAAAGCTCTAAGAACATGAGAACTTATTAAGCATTAAAGAGAGGGTTGTAAAATCAGGCACAAATATATACAGCAGGAAAGTGTTAATTTTCTTTTCTTCTGCTGATGTTCTTTCCCTTTAGCTCCAAGCTGGGTTTATAAAACAGATTAATCCCGGTTCCGTTTGTTTGGCTTTTCACAATAAACCTCTTGAGCACCAGACCCACATGGGCAAACACACATGTAAGGTTATTGGTTAGATAACTACAGACGAGCCCCCTCTTTTCACAGAGCTGGTGGACATTCCTCACAAGGCTGCAAAACCTGAACAGAGAGGGGATTTTCAGACAGTCGACTGGCGTCTCTAGGAAGCTGTGGGCAAAAACAACAGAGCGAGGAGGAAACGAGCCAGCGGATGGCCGGTGGATGCCGTTCCTCTCTCTGTTGTGGTGTTTTTTTCTGCGGCTGGTTTCCATTCATGAGCTATCTGGCCACATGAGAACTAAAGGCTTTCTTAGGGGCCACATCCTCAACCTCACTGTCATATGGTGCGTTTGGTAGGCTGCATCATAACAAATAAACATATTTTTAGCAACAGAAATGACAAGGCAGCGCAGCACTGATGCTAACGAGCATCAGTAGTGGTGTGAAAACGACGACAAAGAGATTTACTTACCTGGGCGTAGTCCCTCTCTATAGCTGCCCTCTTTTGGCTGAAAGTCCTAAAGAGGAGAAAATGAAGTAAATGTGAATGACAACACAGCACAATTATGGATAAGACAACATACAACAAATCTACTGTTTGTATCCATGAACACAGACAGGATTGCAGACTCAGAGTGAGCCACAGTTGCTGTGTTGTGTTAACTTACAATTCAGAATTTCTTTCCTGTAAATACAGATTTTATTACAGTGCTTGGTCCACTTTAAGAGTGGCAAAATTTTACTATTGTATAAACATACAATAGTCAAATTATATTTTTAAACTGTGCTGCCATATTATCTCAGTAAGGACTCAACTGAACATAAACAGATTTCCTCAACATTTGTTATGTTTTGTGTGTCTGAAAGAAAAAAATATCAGCCGATATATCAGATTTTTAAATCACCAAATATCGGTATCTGTCTTAAAAATCCTATATCGGTCGGGCTCTACACAACAGCATGGCAGCAGTGCTGATACAGAAGTCAGATACAGTATGAAAAGCGTCGTAAATTATGTAAAACCTGAAAATCTAATAGTAAGATTGACTCTGTGCAGAACACAGACTGTCTCTTGATACTGAACCTTAAAATCTAGAAGAAAAAATACCATGCGTCTTCTACTGTGTGGAGACATTTTTCTACTAGGTCTTTGAGACTGAGTGACTAGTTAATTAATGCTCATCAGCACTCAAAATACTAATCAGACAAACTAATTAATAATTTATTCTTAATGTAGAACAGCGGTAGAGTGAAAGGAAGTAAAACAGATGATGACCCTGTGAACCAGCGGAGTTCTGCAACACTTTTATGCAGAAAATGAATGATTGTATCAGAGTAAACAGACAAATAACCACTTGACCAGAGCGATGCATGACCAGTCTTCACAGACCTGTGAACGCCAACCTCCAAGGGAAAAAGTCCACATCTAGCACTGCTGATGTTAGCCACACTCAGCAAACAACCTAAAACTTGTGTGTCTGATGTTACACATGGTGCAAAGTACTACACATTTCCACAACATTTAAATTTACATTTAAAATACAATTTGATACAGTATTTAATCTTGTCCATTAAATTGTGCTCAATTTGGACTATTGTCTGAGCGTTTTCTACTATTAGACAAGCTGACTCGTCTGATTTTTTTCTCCAGTTTAACAGACCAGTCGTGAGGGTCATTCCTGTTCAGGACACCTGACAATAAAAGTCCAAGAACTCATCAGCATTTCTGCTGGTATGATCGCATCCCACAGTCTAGCATTTTTCTGGTATTGTACACCTTCATTGGTAGGGATGGGTACAGAAACCTGGTATTAGACAGGCACACGGCTACATTATTAAAGAGTAGGGAACTGATAAGTTCTGACCTCACTGGTTCTGATCTCAGTACTGAAAAATGATCACGAATATCGTGAACTTTATCATCCAAGCGTGAACGCAACGCTCCGAGCGGCCACCACTTGTTTGTGACACTACACAACCAACACCAATCACACGTGCCTCCTGACAAGTCACTGTAAACCAATATAAAGATAATAAAAATTAACAATCATAATAACACGGTGAAACCACCAGAATCTTAAAACATACTGTGATACAAATTTTGGTCAAACCACCCAGCACTATTTCCTTGGAATTTACAATTTCTTTTCCTTCATAAGAAACCACTCCCAAAACCAAATGACCATGCTTTCTGATTATTCTTAAGCTTTTATTACCCTCCCCTTTCCACATCTTCCCCTGAGCTGCCTCCCACTTTCTATGATAATTGACATGGATGTTTCTAATGATACTGTCTAGAAAAAGACCTACATTTGTATCCTACATATCGCAGGCTCAGCTATTTTTTAAAACAGCTTTTTCTATGATGGTTTTCTGTGAGATGCTCATGGAAAACCAGTACTTTTTACTCACAATAACAGGAAGTTAATCACAATTCAACTTAAGTTTATGCAAAGTCTAAGAAAAGAGAGGTCAATGCCCTGGGGAAAACTCGACTGAAGCAAAATCATCATTAAGTCGTTAAACATGTCCAGACTTGACTGCCATGCTCCACCCTGCCTCTAAACAATCTGCTGTACTTCCTGGGAGCTTCCCTCTCTTCCTCTTCACTGCATTTCCAAGGCTCCCTCTATTCCACCGACCCCCACGCTCACTTCCTGCCATTTTCCCAACCAGAGCTTTTGCTGACAGCCAGATATAACTTTCAGTTTGCTGAATCATTTCTTGTCAGTGACTGAGGAGCAACCGTTACAAAATCTGTACCAGCCGAGTTTCACATTGTTCCTGCCTGAGTAAAGTCGCTCACCCTCCCACAGTGAACAGTTCAGGGCAGTCAGAACATCTGGCAGCTCTCTGTGACCTTGACTTCCAGCTGTTTTGAGATCCACAGCTCTACCACCAACCACAGACAGGAAGCGGGGAGCCAGTAGGCTGTCAAATCTAAGGCTGAAGATACAACCACAACCTCTGGCTTTTCAACTTTTAAAATGCCTACGCATCTGAACACAGCGCTCTCTGTGTCACTATTTGTTTACTTGGCCTGATCCTCAGTTTTAAAGACTAATCCACTTTGACTTTTGGATTTGGTTTCTTTAAAAAGTTGAAAACAACCTTCAGACAACCTCAGATAAACATGTAAATAAGAAATAATTGATTTAATATCTACTTTAAGGTGTGTAAAATAAAAACATGCAAAAGATCATACAGAATAGAATCACTTCTTTTAAAAAATACATACTTCATCACATTGTCATTTTGTAGGTGGATAATGCTGCTATTATGGAGATATTACATTTTAAAAAACAGGGAAAAAAAATAGTTTGATTAACAAAAACAAGACTTTGGCTATAGACTGATTTAAATTGGTTGCAGCTTTTAACAGAGCTTAAATGTGTTTAAATGTGTTATGGGTGCTCAAAAACCATGAAAAAATAAAATAAAATAAAAAAAGCACCAAATTTTGACTCACCCCTATGTACTTTGAGGGACTATAATTCCTAAAACATTCATAGTATGAAGGGAAAACTTGCATGCCCTGTAAAAGTTACTGTACCAAAACATATCTCCTGATCATGAGGGGGGCGGATTGACTTTTCATGGAGCGACATTTATATATTCGCAATGTCTGAATGTTTGCTGAATGAAGAGTACTGCTGTAACACAAGCTGCTACTGAAAGCGTTGCATTCGAGGCACCTATAAATAAAAAGCTCAACATTTTGGGTAACACAGCTTTTCCCTTAATGGCTTACAGTTACATGTGTTTGCCATAGCCCATACATGAAGCTGGAAGCCTGCTAACTTAGCTGTGCACAAAGCTTCGCTCTGTCCAAACATAACCACAATCACCTCTAAAGTTTGTATCTCATTTTAATAATGCGTATAGAAACCAGTTTTCACTTACAAGCCCCACAGATGGGCAAAAATTATACGGAAAAATTAAAAAACACAATACAAATATGTTTTTTAGGTTGTTGAGTGTTTGAACTGGGGTGGTAGAAGGAAGAGGGATGGGAATGTGTGCAAGTGCAAAGGAAAAGAATGGTACCAACACTCTCTTAAAAGCATGAATAAATGCTACCATATAGAAGGTGATCTGCTGCAAAATACAGCAAAATGTAGACCCCCTTTTTTGAAGAATAAACACATGAGCAGCAATCAGCTGCCTCTCCAGTGAGTACATCATCCAGAGGTCGGTGGAGAAGCAGCTGAGGAGGGTCACAACTACCAACAAGCCAGACGTTAAGGACAAATGAGATGGGAAAGGCCACAGTTTGTTGGTTAGCAGCAACTGGGATTTCAAAATAAAAGGGGGGATGATTGTCTGCTATTAAACTGATGGCAGTTTTCTAGACTGGGGGAACTGAATTGGAGAATGACGCACACAGCACTGAATTAAGCTAAACTCCATGAATTGTGATAGACGTAATAGGAATTTTGCCTATAACAAATAAATTTAAAAAAAAAAATATATATATATATAAGCTAACATGAGTCCCCAGATATAGCTGGGGGTCCATAGCCTGCCCAAATAAAGTCTATGTATGCAAAACACTCCTGAATTCATGCACACTCATTTAATTTCAGCGCAGTGTGAGAGTGTTTTAGTTTCTCTCCTTTGTTCTCATTTTCACAAACATGTGGAGCAGAGAGCAGAGGAGAAGTTAAATCCAAAGCCAAGGCCTTCGACCCTCAAATAGTGGAATTTAAACACACCCTATAAACTGAGGCAAGCTTCCAATTAGCAAACGATATTAAAATACCTCTCTTTTAACCCAGTGTTGTCACTCACTATGATCATGTTAACTTAATTATTTGGGCTGTTTCTAAGACTGATAGGAAAGAGCATGATGTGTGAGGTTAATGCATGAGCTCCAGATACTCAACAGATTTATGTCCTGATTTCATGGAAGTGCAGTAATCACTTTTAGAAGATGAACAGCTTCTCATATGAAGACTCAAATGGACCAGTCTGAAAATGTTTTTGCTTCTTTAGAAAGTCATCCTGGCATTTAATAGGTACTCTGTGATTGATGCACCTGTGTTTGCTCACCTCAGGTCTTCGAGCAGGTCACACTCTGTCTGGTGTTTGATCTGTAACCTGCTCATCTGCTCAGCATGAGTGTGTTTCAGCTCCTGGGTGACCCGGACCTGAATGTGGAACAAAACAAGGGTGATTAGAAACAACTTACAGCTGTCTTCTTCTTCAGCTCATACAGGGAGACTGAGAAGATTTCATCAGAAGCAACCACAACAGGAACACCTCTAGAAGAAAGCACTGATTCAGCTGAGCTCATAATTGGTGTTACTGAAAATGAGCCCTATCGTTATCAAGCAGTACCTGTGGCCAGGTGAGAACTGGTCCCTCTGGGGTCTACTATGAAGTGAAATTAATGGGTTAGCAAGGTATGTTAGTTTAAAGTCAGCAATTTCATTGTGAAAAAGGTGGATCTCTTCTTACCAGGGCCCTGTACTACAAAATGAGTTCAACATACCCAGTTATCTTTCCATTATCTGGATTCACTTACCCCAACATCAGCGATCAGGATAAACAGTCACATGAAGTTGGTTATCAACTCGCTAAGTTAACCCAGGATTTCCCCTGTGTGTTCACATGAAAGGAGTGGTATTGACAGCATCTGACCAATCTAAAAGGGGTGTTTCACTGCTCATATGACTCTTCTTCCACACAAAATGATCCCTGTCAGATTGTGATTAAAAATCTCTAAACATGAAAATATATCAGTAAAATGCAACACTGTTGTACAAAGAGACAAGAGATGAATGCTGCAGGAAATATTTAATCTGGAGATTTAGCACCCAGAGCGGTAAAATAAACCTTTTAATTCCAGTTAATTATTTTAGCTGCTGTTTATTTCTAACGTGACGGCTGCACATTAGCGCTCTGAAACTTTAAACTGGATCAATTTAAACATTAAAGCTTACTGTCCCACAGCCTGATAAAGAAGACATGGAAATCGCTTCAGTTTGGCGCAGATCAAAGTCAAATTAATTTTACTGATTGAACAAGTATTCTTGGTGTGTGCACGACGTTACTGAAAAACTTTAGACCCTTCTTCTCTCTCCGCAGAGGTCTGAGGGATCTTCTAGCAATGGTGATGCTATTTTCTGGAGAACTGATTAGTCAGTAGGCGGTGATTTCATACCTGCTGATCTCTAATCTGGAACCTAACCTGCTCCGGAGCAGCGATTTACCCTGGTAAGAAGTGAACCACCTTCATAGTACAAGAAACCCAGGGTTAACCCTGAAGTTACCTGGATAAGCCAAAATCCTACTTTGTAGTACAGGCCTCAGGCCAGGTCACCGTGACAAACGATTGCATAGACTGCTCTGGAGCAGGTTACGTTCAGAGTTGCAGTGTAAAACTGGCTGGAAGCGCCACATTTTCACAGCTTTCTTTTGTTTATAGCATGTTCTCAGTATAGATTCTCTGCTGCGTGACTACATTTTATAGATGCAACCTGTTGAGCTGTATCTTACTAACACCACAGAAGGAATGCAGTTCTGTCAAGTTGCAGCAGAAAAATGTGTTCCATGCATCCAATTGGTTATGCAGACAATAAATGTTTTCATGCTTGGTCCTAATCTGCTGCCAAGTCTGTTTTACATAGCTGGACATAAACAGCTGATGGGACACATTTCTGCAGCATTTCTCTCCTGATTGATGACAGCTGGTTTTTTTTTTTCTTAATAGCTTATTCTCATAGATCTCAATCACCAGCTCCTCTGATAATGTCTGACTGATGTAGGTGGTGCTCAGCTGATTAAATTTGTGTGGAGGAAGAGTCAAATGACACATCAGATGTCCCCTTTAATGTGAGGGCACACAGAACCTGAAGCAGAAAGCCTAAAGTTGAACCACTGTCGTGACACCCATTACCTCCGGCTGGGGCTTTAGATTTTTTTTTTTTTTTTCGAGCCAGCTAATGCAAAAGAAAGCCTGGCTATGTTGAACTTGCTTCATTATTTTATAATGAAAAAAATAAAATAACTGGGAATATCACAAGTAGATTTAATAATATGATGCTCCATATGTCTTGCTGTGTACTAGAAGGAAATGAGTTATTAAGCCGAGAGTTGGAGACATAGTCAATAAATCCAATCATCAGACTAAAAAATTAAAATCTGCAACTATTCTGATTCTGTGAATATTCTTAGACTTTGGCTGCTTTGGGGGATAAAACAAGCAGCCTGATAACACAATGTTGGCTTTGATTCAGATGGATTTTTTTGACTGTTTTCAAACACTTTATGGACCAAACTACCACACAAAGGTAGCAGACTGATGAATGAAGAATGACTGGTGTGTCTTAACTCTAAGATAAAGTTTTAGCTGACTGGGAGAGTCCAAGGAACACAGGAGATAGAAAGCAAAGCCTCATTAGTCTGTTGTTTGTCCCAAAAAGTCAAAATAAATCAATCTGCCAATAACACAATTATAAGCAGAATTAAATTAGTTTTATTATACATTTTCTGACCCTGTTAATCATTATTAATCAACAGCTCCTTCAAGACATTACTCACTATCTCTGGGTTTCTACTTCGGTGTGAAATAAACTATTAGGTACAATTAAAGGAAGAGCAGACAGGTGTCTTTATTTCTTTTATGAGCCAGAGTAGAGGTCAAGGTCCACAGCTAAAATAATATAAACTAAATAAAAAGCAATCAAAGATGCTTTAACTAAATGAACAATTTGCAAAAACAGAGCAAAACCGAATATAATCCAGATGACTGCTACTGTAAATTATACTGTTAAGATATCAGTATCTATCAGTATGTGAAACAGTGTGCTTGTGTAATAGTTAAAAAGTTTTTCCCTGGGGCATCAACAGGAAAAACAGATTTTTAGAATGACATCACCCTTCATGGGGGACGTGTGAAATGCCCAAACACATTAAAAAAATCTTTAAACGCTCCACAAAGCTCCAAATACCAAACAAAAATAACCAAAAACTAACAGCTTTATATTTACAAAACGTCCTGTGGTTAGAAAAATGCCCTGCTGTTGAGTCTTGTTATTGAAATATGATCCCACATGAACATTTTTCCGCACAGAGCCAGACTTTGCTGAGATTTCTTAGTTTTTTATGTTTATTTCTGTAATAAAACACTTAAAACAATCTATACTTTAACACCTATGGGGCTGTTTTAAGCTTTAAATACACATTTTTAAGTCAACGAGTGTTTTTCTTCCGCACATACAGACTTTGTCCTAAGAGAGAAAAAAAAACTCCACCAAACTCCATACTAATAACTGTTAATTGACTCTCCAGGAGCTCCAACAATTCTTGCATCATAGTTCCTAGATTGACTTGTAACTTTTATAATAAGGTTACTCATACTCTTAAAATCGGCATACATATAAAACACAACTTATATCTACTTTGGATAAGACGAGACCCTTTCTTCCAGCTTTTCACCCCCCCAACTTTGCTCCTCTCAACTAGCGGGTGGCAGCGGGACAGGAGGGAGCCAAAGTGGTATTTACTTGAACTTAAGCGTTGCTTAGCTTGATCACTTTTGAGCCGATGTTATGAAAAATCTCTGTAATATTATTTATTTACATAATACAAACTTTTTCTAAGCTGTACGTATTTGTGTGGATGCATTTATTATTTTAGCTCTCACTTTAGCAGGACCCTTTCTCCGTTCGAGAGGGAACGGGGCACGTTAACGGGCTATTC
>VUQS01049122.1:0-10269 GCA_015108495.1 Heterochromis multidens | reverse complement strand
CTCTTGGTCTTCCTTTCCTGGGGCGGTCCTCATGTGAGCCAGTTTCGTCGTAGCGCTTGATGGTTTTTGTGATTGCACTTGGGGACACAGTCAAAGTTTTTGCAATTTTCTGGACTGACTGACCTTCAGTTCTTAAAGTAATGATGGACTGTCGTTTCTCTTTACTTAGCTGATTGGTTCTTGCCATAATATGAATTCTAAAAGTTGTCAAATAGGGCTGTCAGCTGTGTACCAACCTGACTTCTGCACAACACAACTGATGGTCCCAACCCCATTAAGAAGGCAAGAAATTCCACAAATGAACCCTGACAAGGCACACCTGTGCAGTGACAACCATTTTAGGTGCAATGACATGACAAAGGCTAGAGATAGGGTGAGATGGAGGCAGATGATCCGCTGTGGCATCCCCTAAAGGGAGCAGTCGAAAGAAGAAGAATAAGAAGTATGGCTTATTTGGAAGGGTTGCCAGGAGAAAGCTTCTTCGCTCTAAAATGAAAATGGAAGCATGACTTAGATCTGCAAAACTGCATCTGAACAAACCACAAGTTCTGGATCAATGTCCTTTGAACAGACAAGACCAAAGGGGAGATGTTTGACCATAATCCACAGCACCACGATTGGCAAAAGCCAAACACAGCATATTAGCATAAAGACCAAATGTCAAGCATAGTGGTGTTTGACAGTTGGTATGAGGTGGAGGGGTGATCATTTGGGCCTGGGTACCTTGCAGTCATTGTGTCAACCATGAACTCCTCTGTATAGCATTATAGAGTCAGATGTGAGGCTTTCTGTCAGCTAAAGCATGGCCATCAGAGTTTGCTATTATGTGGAACTAAGACTTTTCAGGCATTTAATCACCAGACGAAGCTAAAATAGACATTATCACAACATGATGTACAATCTAAATACATCAGAAAATTTTTATACGTATCACCCACTGCTACTGCAACCAGCCAGGGCTTTTAATCTGTTTTAGTCCTTTTTGGTGGCTTATTTATGATTCTTTTAGGTGCTAAATCCTTTTTCATGTCTCATTAAACTGTTCAGTAAAAAAATTAAAATAAAATTATAGTTAAGAATATAAATATTTAACTGTATGGTATAAGCCATAAATAATTCTAAATTTTCCAGACAACCCATGAAGTGAATTGGTGAAATACACACCTAGACAGTCATTAGGAGTCTGACTTTTACCTTTTGTAAGGTGTCCCTTAATTATTTAAGGCTATGTCTGTGTTTCTCTCCCTCTCTGTTACCAGCAACCCTGCATTGAAGACTCTGCTGTCTGTTGGAGGAACAGTCAATGGAGTGAGCCCGTGAGTTCCATCTACACCAGTTCTCAATTATATCCACTTCAAAAACCTTCCTCTACTATTTCAATTTGGAACAGATGTCACAGTTCTTTTTCCCTGCACCCCACCAGATTCATTGCCATGGTTGCCAAACCTGAGAGTCGTGCAGCCTTCATCAATTCTGCCATCAGTTTCCTGCACACCCATAATTTTGATGGGCTAAACTTGGACTGGGAATATCCTGGACACAATGGCAGCCCAGAGGGGGACAAGGAGAAGTTCACTCTGTTGGTCACGGTAAACACAGCTCACATTGGCCTTAAATTTTAAATATAATGTTGAAGTGTTTTCTCTACCATTTAATTATTCTGGTTGGGTTCATTCCAGCCTTCTTAAATGTTAATATATGTTGAACTGTTAATTACTACTGCATTGTTGGTGGAAAAGTGAGCCAATCCTGGTAAAATAGAACAGCTTTCATTCCATTCCTTTCATGTCTCCATGCCCCTATATGGTAAAACTCACAAATACATTAAATAAAAACATGCCCCCCTGTGTTTTAAAACCCAAATCAATGCCATATTGCATGTCTTGTTTCTTTTAATGGATTACAGTAGCACAGTACTGACATTAAAATCTACCAATACATGCCCATGTTACAGTATTTGGTCTGTTTGTGTTGTTGGCAAACTGATACTGACACTAATACTTAATCACATTGAGAAAAGTAAAAAATATATTTTGTTTATATAAACAAATAGAATATAAATATGGGAGTCAGTGTATGTGTATATACAGCAAAATGTATACGTCCATGTACGATTAAGGAGCCACATCGATAAACAAGTGCACTACTACACTCATCAGCCAGACACTGTCCACCCCCATTAAGTGTATAATGAAAAATTGATACGCAGTTTTTTTTCAGTCAATTATATAACCGATATAGTAAATGAGGATTTCATAACTTAACTTTCATTATGGTTGCATCCTTTCAGTGCTGTGAAAAAGTATTTGTCCCGTTCCCAATTTCTTAGTTTTTTACACATTTGTCACACTTAAATGTCTTAAATGTGTTGAGTCTGGACTTAATTAGGCCACCCCAAAACCTTCTTTTTTTCTTGTTTTTTTGAGCCATTCAGAGCTCAAGTGCACTTGAGCTTTAGAGATGAACTGATGGCTGGACACTCTCCTTCAGGATTTTCTGGTAGAGAGCACAGTTCCTGGTTCCATCAATTATGTCCTGAAGCAGCAAAGGAGCTCCAGCCCATGACACTACCACCATGCCAGATGTAACCTAACTCAAACCTTCCAAAAAGTTCAACTTTTGTCTTGTCAGTCCACAGAATATTTTCCCAAAACTCTTGAGGATCATTAAGATGTTTTATGGCAAATGTGACACAAGTCTTTGTGTTCTTTTTGGTCAGCAGTGATTTTCGCCTTGGAACCTTACCCAGTCTTTTTCTTATTGTTGAACCATGAATGCTGACCTTAACTGAGGCAAGTGAGGCCTCTTTAGATGTTGTTCTGAGTTCTTTTGTGACCTCCTGGATGAGTTGTCGATGCACTGCTGGAGTAATTTTGGTAGGCCAGCCACTCCTGGGAAGGTTCCAAGTTTTCTCCATTTGTGGATAGTAGATTTCACTGTGGTTCACTGGAGTCCCAAAGCTTTAGCAATGGCTTTGTAACCCTTTCCAGACTGATAGATGTCAGTGACTTTGTTTCTCATTTGCCAGACAGGTTCTATTTAAGTGATTTGTTGATTCAGCAGGTCTGGCAGTAAGCCTTGGGTGTGGCTAGGGAAATTGAATACAGCTTTCCAAAAATGTAGTTAATCACAGTTAATTCATTAACAAAGAGGGCAATTACTTTTTCACATATGGCCAGGTAGGTTTGGATAGCTTTTCCCCCTTAATAAATGAAATCATCACTTAAAAACTGCATACATAATCAGGTTATCTAATATTAAAATGATTAAAATACTAATATTTGTTAGATGATCTAAAATATCATCTAAAATAATATAAGTGTGACAGATATGCAGAAATAGAAGAAATCGCAAAGGGGGCAAATCATTTTTTTTTTTAAAGTTCTTTTTTTGGGGCATTTATGCCTTTATTGGACAATTGAGCAGTGAAGACAGACAGGAAAGTGGGGAATACACACAGCAAAGGCCACAGGTCAGACTCAAACCTGTACCGCTGCACTCTGGCCATGTGGCATATGGTCACCTGCTCACCCACTGAGCTAAAGTGGCACCCGGGGGGTAAATTCTTTTTCACTGCACTGTTCATGCAACCATAGGGTGGCATTGGCTCACCTATCTATATGTCAACAATGTACATCTGACAAAAATGCATAAAATGACATGCTGGAAACAAGGGGATTGTGTAGACTGGACTAATTCACATGGCCTAAAATCCCATTGCCTTAAGTACATTTATACTATTATTTATCTGACATAAATTTTTTTGTTTTGTTTGATTAGTATTTTTAATATTTGCTAAACTAGATTTTATTGTCATGAAATTAAAATGATACAATGCTTTTCCAAGGTGCTAAAATGGATCATTTTAGCTTTTTGGCAGGTGGTTGCTAGGAAAATCAATGACATCATAATATCTGATATAGATAAGAATCTTCAGGGGCCTAAGATGTACCTGTATGCCAAGTTTGGTTGCTCAACTCGTGAATGTGTAGAAGGACTGTGGGAGAATTGTGTATTATAGTAAGATTATAAACACAAACCCGACCAAAAGGAGGGAAGGCAAAACAGACCTAGAATAAAAGAAAAAAATATGAGAGAATTAAAATATACACAAGAATAAAGTAAGCATGGCATGTGGTTGGTAGCTTTCCTGATGTGCAGCCATCCCATGGGGAATGAAGATACTGGGCATGTCCTGGGCCAGCCAAGACCTTCCTTGCCATGGGACATAGTAATCCATCAGATGTCAACTTATCTTTTTTTAAATAATTTACTATGAATATTAATATCACTTTTTCTTCCTCAGTAAGAGTTATTTCTTTTGTATATTTAATTTATTTATTATAATTTATATATGATTTTGCACATACACACACTTTCACAAACACATGCATAGCACAACTACAGTATATGTGCACACCCAGTAAATACATAAAGAAATGCCTGCTGCAAAAGTTTTTGCTTTATTTTTTACCCTGTGCAACTGATGGATGTACTCTACCCTGTTTTCTTTCACTTTTCTTCTTCAGTCTCTTTTCCCTATATTACAGTTCTATTCTCTACCCCTTCACAATATGTATTAATTGTAGTAATTCAAATTGTGTCACTTTTTCATCACAAAAGCCAAAATACTCTTTCTCACTAGCCTGTAACACACTCTGACTGGATCTAAGGTGCTTTTGTTTGGTGTGCCTATAGGAACTGGCCCGTGCCTTTGAGGACGATGCAAAAGACAACAGGAGAACTAAGCTGCTGCTGTCAGCCAATGTTGCTGGAATCCGTCAGACCATTGACAGAGCGTACGAAGTCAACAACATTGCACCGTAAGTATGATTTTTAGCATGTATGTATATTTTCAACAAAGTAACGAATCCATAAAGTATGTTCCTTGTACTGAAATAGATATATCACTATTACTTATTTCAAATGACACAGAGCCCTATTTTACATTTACTGTTTAACCAAAAAAGTTCTGCATGTTCTGTGTCTTGCACCAATGAAAAAAACGTCCTCATCTCAAAATAACAAAAATTTAAAACCCAACAGACACTTTGACTTCATCAACATCATGACCTATGACTTCCATGGACACTGGGAGGCAGTAACTGGACACAACAGCCCTCTGTACGGTAGCTCTGTGGACCCTGGCTCACAAACTCATCACAATATAGTAAGAAACACACCAACACATCTACAACCATCTTTCAGTGTGTTCCTTTGAATGGTTTCATAATTACTGTGAAATTAAAAACTTGTTAATTTTGAAATTTGAAATTTAAAAAAATTTATCAGGATTTTTCATACTGATGAAAAAAACTGGAGACACCAAGTACAGTAATTCTGTACGTAGTGACCATAATGTTTTATTTGTCCTTTGGAAATCTTGTTCCATGTAAAGCTAACAAAATTTACAAAACTTTCAACACTAGGGCCAGAAAGACTCAAAAGCAATACAGTAATACACAACTGGATGGCCACATATAAAGTGCAGTGAAAAAGTATTTGCCCCCTTCCCAATTTCTTAGTTTTTTGCATATTTGTCACACTTATGTTTCAGATTATGAAATAATAATAATAATAATAATGATAATAATAATAATAATTATTATTATTATTATTATACAAAGATAACCAGAGTAAATACAAAATGCAGTTTTTAAATGATGATTTTATTGATCAAGGGAAAAAAGCTGTCCAAACCTGCCTGGAAAAATGTTTTTAGTTTATCAATGTAACTGCATTTATCAGAACAAAAACAAACAAAACCTTCAAACTATTAAAAAATTCAAAACATCAAAATGAAAAATTAAAAATGGGCTGCCATTAAGACTTCCTGTGCCTGATGTTCATCCAAGGCCTGATTATTTTCAGGATAGGGTCCAAAGTCAGCGTTGTCATCTCACCGTTCTCCATTTGTTTCTTCTTCTGTGGCAGTCTGAAATGCCTGCCACGTTACTAAAATCAGTTTGTGCACCTAATTTAAATATTTTCCTCCCTGTATTTTGCAACTTGAGAAAGGAACTCACAGAAATGCATATGCAAGAGAATCAGTCACTAAAATCTCTCAATTCCACCTCTTAAAAGCAATTTTATCGCTACACTGTCTTTGTAAATACCAACTGTACTTTTTTCCCCATCAAAACCCAGTTTGCTCTGGTGAAAAGCATTAGTAAATCTAGCTTTAAGGAAGGAGAAAAGGATTGTATTGACTGGCTAAGCAGAGAGATCTCGCTGGAAAGGATGTGCAGCAGGCTAGGGTGGTTAAAGATAGAGATGGAAATGTACTAATGAGTGATGAAAGTGTGTTGAGAAGATTGAAGTAGTACTTTGAGGAGCTCATGAATGTAGAAAATGAGAGAGAGGGGAGGACAGATGGAGAACAGTTAGTGAATCAGAAGATTAGTAAGGAGGAAGTGAGGGTCAGCTATAAAGAGGATGAAGAGTGGAAAGGTGGTTGGTCCTAATGATATACTTGTGGAGGTATAGAGATGTCTAGGAGAGAGGGCAGTTGACTTTTTAACCAGATTGTTTAACACAATCTTGGAGAGTGAGAGGATGCCTGAGGAATGGAGAAGAAGTGTACCGGTACCGATTTTCAAGAACAAGCAGGATGTGCAGAACTGTAGTAACTACAGAGAGATAAAGTTGATGAGCCATACCATGAGCCTAAAGGAAAGAGTTGTTGAAGCTAAGTTAAGAAGCGAGGTGACAATCAACGAGCAGCTGTATGACTTCATGGAAAGAGAGAGCACTACAGATCACTACAGATACAATGTTTGCATCTGTATGGAGAGTGTTGATGGAAAAGAGAAGGTCAGAAGGAGTTGCACTGTATCTTTGTGGATTTAGAGAAAGCATATGATAGGGTACCAAGAGAGGAACTGTGGTACTGCATGAGCAAGTCAGAAGTGGCAGAGAAGTATGTGAGGCTGGTGCAAAGCATGTATGAGGATAGCAAGACAGTGGTGAGGTGTGCAGTAGGAGTGACAGATGAGTTCAAGGTGGAAGTGGGATTACATCAGGGATCAGCTCTGAGCCCCTTCTTGTTTGTGATGGTGATGGATGGGTTGACTAATGAGGGCAGATAGGAGTCTTTGTGGACTATGATGTATGAAGATGACATTGGAATCTGTAGTGAGAGTAGACAGCAAGTGGAAAAGATTCTGAAAGGTGCAGGTATGCTCTGGAGAGAAGGGGAATGAAAGCTAATAGAAGCAAGACAGAATACATGTGTGTGAAACTGGCTATGAGACTCGCTATGATGTATGGTTTGGAGATGGTAGCACTTACAAAAAGACAGGAGGCAGAGCTGGAGGTTACAGAGTTTAAGATTTTAAGGTTTTCATTGGGAGTGACCAGGATGGACAAGATTAGAAATGAGTACATCAGAGGGACAGCTCAGGTTGAGCGTTTTGGAGACAAAGTTAGAGAGTCAAGGCTGAGATGTGTTGGACATGTGCAGAAGAGGGATAGTGGATATACTGGACAAAGAATGTTGAAGATGGAGCTGCCAGGCAGGAGGAAAAGAGGAAGACCACAGAGAAGATTCATGGATCTAATAAAAGAGGATATGCAGAAGGTTGGTGTGACAAAAGAGGATTCTAGGGATACGGTGAGATGGAGGCAGAAGATCCGCTGTGGTGACCCCTAAAGGGAGCAGCTGAAAGAAGAAGATTTGAAACATTTAAGTGTGACAAATATGCAAAAAACTAAGAAATCAGGCAGAGGGCAAATACTTTTTAATGGCACTGTATGTCTTACAGCTTGTCTGTCTAACTAACCTCTAAAGGAGATTCAAAGAAATACAGGCATCCTAATAAAGCTGTATTTCTTTCAAATATCAAACTGGCCAAATTCTGAAAAGTTTGCTATTGATTCACAGGTGGAAATACTGGTAGACAGTGGCAGAACTGATTTGAAAACATTAAATGAAGTTTCCTTTCCCTTTTTTGTAGAAATCTTCTGTATCCTACTGGCTATCTCTGGGAGCGCCATCTGGAAAGCTGCTGCTAGGTTTCCCCACCTATGGAAGAACCTACCGTCTTAGCAGTGGTGCTACTGGCCTGGGAGCACCAGCTAATGGCCCCGCAGACGCTGGACCCTACACTCGCACTGCTGGATTCTGGGCCTTCTATGAGGTATGAGGTTCATGAAAAGCTCAGCTTAGTTTGTGCTTAAAGTCACCTATTACTTGCACCCATGATTAACACTTGTGGGCAGTCACATACAACTCAACAAAAATTATCACCACCACAAAGGTAGGGTTGTGTGATGTAGCTCTGTTTTTTTATTACCAGATTTGTGACTTCATTAATACTGCTACTGTTGGATGGATCTCTGAACAAGAGGTTCCATATGCCACCTATGGCAGTTCCTGGTTGGGCTATGATGACCAGCGCAGCTATTCTTCCAAGGTAAACAATTTCTATATGCCTCAAACAAGAGAAGCTTTCCTGTTTTTTCATTTTTGTTCTGTTTTATTGACTTGTACCTGTTATTATAAAACCCTCTTGTTTCCTATGTGCCTGTCCTATAGGTCCAGTGGATGACTGCCAACAATTTGGGAGGTGCTCATGTGTGGACTCTGGATATGGATGACTTCAGTGGATCCTTTTGCTCAGCTGGAGCTTATCCTCTCATCAACCACCTTAGGATGTCAATGGGTAAATACTGTAACTGTACAGCTAACTTCACTAACTTAGATTTGATTTTAAAAAATAAATAAATAAATAAATGTTTAGTCACGTTCTGCATATAACTTATTTTTCAATGTTGCATGATGCAGGCTTCGGCCCAAAGCCCACCACCACTCCACGCCCCACCACAACTAGGGACCCTATTGCTGACTTCTGCCGTGGCCGTCCCGATGGGTTGTATGAGAACCCAGCTGACAAGACCACCTACTTCCAGTGCTTCCAGGGAAACACCTACCTGCATCGCTGTCAGCCTGGCCTCATCTACTGGGACTCCTGCAAGTGCTGCGACTGGCCCTGAGCCACAAGTTCATGAATATTGAAAACAGTCAATTATGTTTCAGTAAAATCTTGTCACAACTTACATTGATGAACATATTTGTCCTGGGTTACAGCAGGAACAGAAAGTAAACCAATAAGAATATTACTTTTTGCAGTTGACTCACTAATTTCTTAAAATCTAATCATGACATGTTCTGATGATTGATATACCTGAATATTTTTACTTTTTAATGTTGTGTTTTACAAAAAAACAAGACATTTTTATATGCTGTCTAAAATACTTTGAAAATGTATTTGCATGATTAAATACTTTCTAAACTGCACCTTACTACATTCTACCTAATTCAGTTAGTCCAATTTCAAGTGACAATTACTGGTGTGTTTTCATTATGTGAACCTATTATCTATTACACTTCATTTACAGTCGTGCTCATAAATTTACATATCCTGGCAGAATTTGTGATTTTTTTTGGCCATTTTTCAGAGAATATGAATGAAAATACAAAAACTTTTCTTTCAGTCATGGTTAGTGGTTGGGTGAAGCCATTTATTATCAAACAATTGTGTTTGTCCTTTTTAAATCATAATGACAACAGAAACTATCCAAATAAGAATAAGAATAACTTTATTGATCCCAGAGGGAAATTCATTTGTCTGACAGCTCATCTGCTATTTGTATTGAAATTGTAAAGCCTGATGGCTGTGGGTGCGAATGATTTTCTGTATCTCTCCGTTGTAAAACGGAGAGAGAGGAGTCTTCCAGTACTGATGTTTTTTTGTTCCATAAAGATGTTATAAAGTGGGTGATCAGAGTTGTTCAGGATGGCTTCTAACATCTTTAGTGTGCATCTTTCCACCACCTCCCCCAGTGTGTCCAGTCTGGCTCCAATTACAGAGCCAGCTTTCCTCACTAGTTTGTCCAGTCTCCTTGCCTCCTTGTTTCTGATGCTGCCTCCCCAGCAGACTGCAGCATAGAACAGCACACTTGCCACCACAGACTGATAGAACATCTGCAGCATTTTACTGCAGATGTCAAGAGATCTTAGTTTCCTTAACAAAAAGAGGCGACTCTGCCCCTTTTTGTATAGTTCGTCTGTATTCAGCGACCAGTCTAGTTTGTTATCTAGGTGTAAACCTAGATATTTATATTTTGTTACCACCTCTATGTCCACCCCACAAACTTTCACAGGCTGGACAGGGGGCCTGAATCTTCGGAAATCTACTATCATTTCCTTCGTCTTAGAGGTGTTCAATATGAGGTTGTTTTTGTGACTCCAGTCGCTGAAGGCTGAGG
>VUQS01049103.1:0-11862 GCA_015108495.1 Heterochromis multidens | reverse complement strand
TCTGGCTTTTTTATGATTTGTTTTCAACAATGGTGTCCTCCTTGGTTGTCTCCCATGTAGTCCACTTTGGCTCAAACAACGACGGATGGTGCGATCTGACACTGATGTTCCTTGAGCATGAAGTTCACCTTGGATCTCTTTAGAAGTCTTTCTGGGCTCTTTTGTTACCATTCGGATTATCCGTCTCTTTGATTTGTCATCAATTTTCCTCCTGCGGCCACGTCCAGGGAGGTTGGCTACAGTCCCATGGATCTTAAATTTCTGAATAATATGTGCAACTGTAGTCACAGGAACATGTAGCTGCTTGGAGATGGTCTTATAGCCTTTACCTTTAACATGCTTGTCTATAATTTTCTTTCTAATCTCCTGAGACAACTCTTTCCTTCGCTTCCTCTGGTCCATGTTGAGTGTGGTACACACCATGTCACCAAACAACACAGTGACTACCTGGAGCCCTATATATAGGCCCACTGACTGATTACAAGATTGTAGACACCTGTGATGCTAATTAGTGGACACACATTGAATTAACATGTCCCTTTGGTCACATTATTTTCAGTCTTTTCTAGGGGTACCATCATTTTTGTCTAGGCCTGTTCCATGAGTTTATTTTTTTAAATAATTCCGTTGAAGCATGGTTGAAAAGCAATGTCTGACTTTCATTGGTTAACATTCATATAATTTTTATTTATTATTACTTTTGTCAGATTAAAGTTATTTCTGTGACCATTGTGAGTTTTTCTTTCATTGACCGAAGGGTACCAACAATTTTGTCCACGTGTGTAACTGGAGAAATTTATGACACTTTAACCATATGAAGCAATACCAAAAGTCTCAATATCCCAGTGAAGGCTAGAGATGTGGGAGTATTTCTGCATTTTTATTTTAAGTAAAAATACATTCTCAAATGAATCTGTCACTGTTTAAAACAAGATTCCAAAGTGAAGAGCCACAGGCATGTATCCTAATTAGGACTAGTAAGAGAAAGCCACTGGACTGAAATGTGTGTGTGTGATGGAAGTTATGGGGGATTTATCAACTGAGGATGACAGTGGCTCTGAATACCTCAGCTGCTTTAGCTGTCCCTCGGGTCTGCTTGTTCTTTGGCACTTGAGAGCATGTTAACACGCCACTTGCATGTGGAGTCATGAAAACAATCATTACTACACAAAGTAATTCACTCTAAAACACAGAGAGGTCTGAGCAGCAGATTGCTAAGGCCTCGATAATGTGTAAATTTGCTTAAATGGGATTTGGCTCATGTTGCTAGCATATGTTTTGAAAGCACATGTGAAAATGTTGACTCATTCTTCAGAAACAAATGTCACACAGATTTTACACTTTTCCTTAATAGTTATGTATATTTTGTGCTTATTTAAATTGTTATATTTTCAGTTTCCTTGAAAACAAATCCATGAGCTCTTAGCATGCTATTAACATATTAGCTATATTACTAGATATAGGCATCCTGGGATAGTGAGCAGCCACATATTTTTTTGTTTTTTTTTTTATCCTGAGAAATCGAGCTGAACAAAATTTCACTACTTTTTCTGTCATAAATGAACAATTAATTATCAATGTATTATCAAATGTTAAAGGATAAGATGGGGATCAGTATAGAATTTATTTTCCACCAACCTTGTAGGACATACAAATTCATGCTAAAACAAAAGTTTCCATGTTTAATAGATTCTTATAGAATGAAAAGTCCAGTGAACAATAGTTTTTCAGTGTTTTACAACTCAGTGGTTAAAGTGGAACTATTGTGCAAATTTCAATCTCTATATTTTATTATTTGGACGTTAGAGTAGCTTTGCATGATTCATAGTTCAAAATTATTCTTATTATTGTACACCTTGGTGTAGCTCCTCAGTTCATTTGTGCTTGAAACTGCCAAGCTGTGTGTGGCAATGAACCCCAAATGCAGACTTAAACATGAGCAGACAGAATGAAAACTCAAAATTTACCTTTAATGATAATCTGGGTTTACAGTCAAAAAGAAAGAGTTCAACAGGTGACAAAATCCATCCAGTTCAGTAAACCATGACAGCAGAAAACAGATTAACCAGAAGCATCACAGGAAGGGATAACTAATGCATCGTCAAAGAAAGACAGGAAACTTAAGCTACTTAAACACACGGGGATACACAAGGAAGTGATCACAGCTGTGGGGAAAAACACAGGTGCAGACAATTGGGGAAACGAGACTGGCTAGACATGGCTAGACAAGACACAAGGGTAGTGGAAGCTATAACCAAAATCCTAAAGACTAAACTGAGAGTATAACCAAGGAATGTATTACAAGAGAAATAATGCAAAGCTGAAAACACTATTCAAAGGAAATACAACTCAACTAGGATAAGTCAGTCCACACCAGTAACAATAAATAAATACAAAGGAATACACAACGGAGAAAAACGTAGACAAACTAAGAATCAAACTAAACACAATTAATGATTAACAGAACTTAGAAGTCCAAAAAACACAAAACGTTGGGTCCAAGACCCAGGACCATGACAGAAACAAGATGCTTTTTAGGGGCAACTATGGCTCTGGAGGTAAAGCATGTCATCTAATTGTGGTTCTGTTCCCGGCACCTTCAGTAGAAATTGAAGTGTCCTTGGATGTCTTGCTAAATTTCTCTGATGCATCTATTGGAAAGTGAGTTTATGCATGATAGGTAGAAACCACTTAAATGAAGAATAACAAATAAAGCATTGAATTGTAGTACCAGTCCATTTATCTGTCTTTAACATGAACATCCACCATTGTGACAGTACTGTACTCAACACACTGAGACTGAGAACCTACACAGACATATGTACTCAACACAGATATTTTTTACAGAGGCAGCTGTAATTGAAGAAGCATTGGAGATATGTGCTAGGGCGCAGATAGCAATCACAGCTAAGTCCAACTAAATCATGCCTGTGCCCACCTTTTCAAGCAATCAAACTAGTCAAATGAACTTGGACTGTTGGGATCAGTTGCACTCGAGCCCTGAACATATACCCTATTGTGAGTACGCCCTGTCACAATATGTAATTGTTCTCCCATCTCTTGGCATTCTGACTAATAATCACCAAAAACCACTTACACTTTTCCAAGAAAGCTCCATCCATCCATCCATTTTCTTCTACTTATCCCATTCATGGTCACAGGGGGGCTGCAGCCTTTCCCAATGGTTATAGGGTCAGAAGATCCTTTATGTGTTTCTTCAAAACAATCGTAAGTGATATACATAAAATACTTCAGTTGATAGCAAATATAATAACAGTTTTCGGTCATGCACTTCCCAATGCAAAGTAATTCAGAACAGGCAAAGGAAATAGCTAAAAGTGACAGGGAGACTTGCCTACATTTATCATACTCTCTTTTATACACATGCATCTTAGTTAGAGATGTCAGTTGTGATTCACAACTAGAAGTCAGGAAGACGAGTGTATTGTTGTTTATTTATGCCTGACACATGAAGGGATTTCACTCTGCACAGCTTGCAAGGAAGCAGCCTGAAAGTAATCTTCCTGCACAGATGTACAGATTGCTTTGATGGAGGAGCTCCAGTATGGATGAAGCCTCTGAAGTAAACACATGTGGCCGCTGCTGGGCTTTCTTCCTCTTCCTGTGGTGGATCGTAGCGGGGGGGAGCTAACTGTGCTGCCCCTAAAGAGGCTTTCTGGTTGGGGGTTTTCTCCAACTGCTGCTCCTGCTGGCTGGCTTGAACATGGCATGATTTTGGAAGATACTGCTTTTCATTCACAAGAACATGACAGTTACCTACTGTAGAGCAACTCCAGCTTTACAGAAGCTCCATCATTGCTTGCCAAACCCCACTTTTTTCATGTTCTATTTTGTTTTTTCTACATGCTGTCATTTATAGTATAATATTATGTTTTAACTAACCAAGAACTTGCCTATTTTAGACACTATTGACACTGAAAAATACTATAATTGTCTATTATTGTATAGATTAGGGTTGGTGGATCTTCTCATTCTGTTGTCACCCTGTGTGATATTCAGCAAATGATATCTTTACTCCCAAGGCGGGGCAGATGATAGAGTTAATGTGCACCATAATGCACATTAACTCTAGTTAATGTGCATTATGTCTCTATCTCCTCTCTGTAATGCACACTGTTTGGCTCAAACAAAAAGAACACAACAGTGCAAGAGAAACATATTCAGGTTATTTCAACATGTGTTACCATGATGAGAAAGAAGGTAGGCTGTACCAGCTGGAGAGATTCGTTCCAATCCAATGATGAAAATTTAAACATAGCAGGCAACAGGTTGCTTAACAACAATGAAAGCACATTTAATGTGAGGCTAGATAAGTTCTGACATAAACAGAATTTGCGGTGCTTAGGAAATCAGAAATTTGTAAGTAAATGAATAAACCCCAGAAAGCTGAATCTGTTCATCTGGACGTGGCGTTTTCAGTGGGAGAAACGTTTCGTCAACTTATCCAAGTGACTTCTTCAGTCTCAGCTGACTGCAGGTTTCCCCAACCTTATAAACAGTACGTTTGCGTAATGACCGAAACTAGCACCACTGACTAACCTGCAATTAGCCACCTCCAGAAGTTCTCCGATGATACAGCCATCATTGGATGCATATCTGAAGGGAACGATCTGGAGTATAGAAAGGTCATCACCGACTTTGTCATCTGGTGTGAACTCAACCACCTGCACATCAGCACCAGTAAGATGAAGGAGATGGTGGTTGACTTCTGGGGAAAACCACCACACATCACAGTGGTGAACATCCATGGTTTGGACATGGTAGACATGTACAAATTCCTGGGTGTTCACCTTAACAATAAACTGGACTGGTCACATAACACTCACGCTCTGTACAAGAAGGGCCAAAGTCGGCTCCATCTGCTGGGCAGGCTGAGGTCTTTTGGGGTGTGCAGAACATTACTGAGGACCTTTTACAACACAGTAATGGCTTCTGCAATTTTTTATGCAGTTGTCTGCTGGGGAGGTGGCAGCACGGAGAGGTGGCATACCTCAGGCGCTGATGTAAGCAGCAAAATGATTCACTCTACCATCAACCCCTCCAACCTCTGAATATGGACTTTTTTGTCCCTTAAAAGTTTCAAAATCCAGTTTCATGTTCATGAAAATCTTCATTTCATGAACATGGAAATTAATCAGCATATATGAGACCAGGCATAATGAAAAACACATGTCCAAGGCCACAAAAATAATAATGGGAATTTTATGTTCAGAAACATAAATGAGTAGTTTAGAGGTCCTGACTATTTCACAAATTGTCATGAGATTGTGTTGTCCTTACAGCACTGAAAAGACCTGAACTGGGAAATACTCGAATGTTCAAAGTCTGCTATGTCAGGATTTCTGTATTAACTTTCCATCGTCAAGATATCAAACCAAGGAAATAAAAAGTCAAAATAGTATTTTTCTGACAGTATCATTATTTTTTTTATTTACACACGTGGACAAAATTGTTGGTACCCTTCGGTCAATGAAAGAAAAACTCACAATGGTCACAGAAATAACTTTAATCTGACAAAAGTAATAATAAATAAAAATTCTATGAATGTTAACCAGTGAAAGAGCCACCTCGTGAACTTACAGCACCTGGTATTCCCAGGCGGTCTCCCATGCTAGGCTTCTGAGATCAGACAAGATCGGGCGTGCTCAGGGTGGTATGGCCGTAATGACATGTTACCTTCCCTCTGTGTGTTCCAGAGCCAGTGTTCCTAGCCCTAGTGTTTGTTCCCAGTTTAGATTTCTGTTAGTAAGAGTTTTTCAGTATCTCATGTCTCACTTTTGTTTTGTACTTTTATCATCAGCCCTAATAAACGGTTCGCTTTCTGTTTACTGCAATCTGCCTCCGTGCATCTGCATTTGGGTCCTAACACTCCACAACATATGATCTGCATTCTCTGCAGATCATGACATTAGCTTAACACTAGAACCACAAGAAGACTCAACAAAATAAGTATTTAAGATGCTTTTAGAGGTTTAATTAGTTTTACAAATGATTTAGGTTGTTTCATTACAGATCGTAAAATTAAATTATATATCAGAATTAACTAATAACAAATTTTACAACAAACAATACCTAATTTAGCTACATATTTTAATTATTGTAGAAGAAGAACATTATGAAAAGTGAAAAGTGGTATTTGTTATGTTAAGATAAAGCAGGTATAAAAAAGAGCACTCAGTGCAACAGACTAAAGAGCTCATTGCCTTCATTTTCACAGTTGGCTACAACAAAATAAGAAATACATTTAATAAATTAGTTACTGTAAAAGTACAACAGTGAAAGTTTATCACACTGTTCACATCTGCACCTGACCTACAGCCTCTCACTCTCATCCACAGTCCACTCCTCCGCCTCGGTCTGTAGTCCTTCACTTCCTCAGCTCGCGTACTCAGGCCTAAAACCCTTCTGATTTCACTCAGATTAGTACTCCACACTCTGAACTCTGCTCAGTTCAGCTGGGGACAAACGCCGAGAAAAATAAGCACAGGGATGGAGTTTACCATCATGTTCTGCATGCTGTGACAGCACGGCCCCCACCCCGGAGTCCAAAGAATCCACCTCTGACGCCGCTGAAGTTAGCATGTTTAATAAAAACAGGCTGACGTCATGATGTTGTAATAAAAACATCATAAAACATCAAAGTTTTCTTATAGCCCTTGCCCTTCAGGGGAAGTTGCGCTCTCTGAGTGCTCTTTTTTTAACAGAGATAGATAATTTTTAAAATTCCAAGGGTCAAAATGATCCCCTTGGCACTTCTAGTGTTAAGGTTTGTGTTTTTAGGTTAGGGAATGTCAAAAACTCTGATGAGATAGATGAAAGGTAGAAGGGTTATCAGTGGAGGTCTAAGTTGCCATCTGTGACAACCCCAACCCTAACCTTAACTGTAACCTTAGGCAATCGTGATACATAATTTTTGCTTTTATTAAACTGTTTTAACAAGTCTTGGCAATCGGTGAACAAAGAAAATAATCATTCTAACTGAAACACATCAAAACTATTTACATTTTTTTCCAAAAAAGTCTGTATTGGCCCTCTGAGAAAACATAGGATTAGGGTAGTGTTAGCACATATGATGACCTAGAGAGGGAATTATGAGGGAAAGTAACAGCCAAGTACTGATGATCAAACACATTTGGTTAATTGAACATCAGCAAGCTTGAGCACCTCTATAAAAGCAGACGTTTTGGCAGTTTGCTGGTCTGGAAAATTCAGGTGTGATGCAAAGGAGGAAAAATATCAGCAATGATCTTAGAGAAGCAATTGTTGCTGTCATCAATCTGGGAAGGTTAAAAGACCATTTCCAAACAATTTGAAGTCCATTATTCTACAGTAGGAAAGATTATTCACAGGTTGTATTTAAATAATTTTAGAACCTGGTAAGGATCAAAATCTGGGTTTTGGACGCTGGGTTTTGAGTTTTTGTGAGTTGATGTTTCTTTTTGAATTGTGAGAATGTTTTATGTTTAGGTTTTGTTCCTTGTCTCTTTGGTGAATTGGGCAGTAAGCTTCTTTGTTGTTTATTATTACCTTTCCTGTAGCCTATTTGTATTTTGCTCATTTATTGAAGTCCTGCATTTTAGATCTTTCTTGGGGTTGAGTTTCTGTATTCCTTGGTTAGACAGTATTTAGTTTCCAGGTTATTCAGTTGTGTTATTTTCCCTTGCATTTTCAAGTTTTGTTTATCTCATGTTTTGTATAGGTTATTTTATAGCGTTATTTGGGTCTGATCTTTTGCATATTCCATTGTTTGTTGAGTCTTCAGTTCTTGTTAGTTTTAATTACTGTTGATGTTGCAGTTTTCTTAGTTCCCTTTTGTGTTCCTTTGTATCCCTCGTCTGCATTAATCCTTCGCCGTTCTATGTTCCCGTCTAGTCCTTCTTTCCTCCCCTGTGTCAAGTTAACCCTTGTTCCCCGTTCAGAGGAAACTGAAAAAGCGAACTAAAAGAAAAAGAAAAATGCAACACACACTTACTCCAATAAACTCAAATAAAATCTTCATATCTTCAGTTAAATGGAATATATTCATTATAAATAATCATGCTAAATAATAAATGTATACTAAAAATATAACATTTATGTTGATCCAATATCACTGTCTTTTATCAACCCCCAACTAAGCTTTAACCCAGTGTGATCCTTTAGATTCTTATCACTTATATGTTCTTAGTGGCATTATTGTCACCTATTTTAAATTCTGAAAAAAATACACAAAGATGCATACACAATTCCATATACCTCTAGTTTAAATATAGTGCCATATTTTTTTTTATATTTGCAGTAGTGAATAATAGTATATCATTATCACACACACACAGTCAGTTTCCGAAGGAAGGCTTCACCTCTTATCAGACTACATCGAGTCTTCTTCAGCTGCTTCTTCCTAACTGCCTAATTGCCATCCTGTTTCCGGAGAGAAATACATTCATAAATCCTATGCTTACGCTGTAGTAGATTACTCGCTTCCTCATCAGGTCTTCTAATTTATGACCCATTAATTGGTCATTATTGCAATGAACTGCCTGCATCTGCGCTTATAAATTGGTGCACTGTTAGTAGATTACCTGCTAAAGTTTTCACCATTTTTGCGATAGTGTCATCATGCTAATTTGCCCTTTTTAGTAAATCTCACCCTGAGTAGCACACTGTGTATCTCGATACTTAGCTCACAATGGTTTTAGTCATCAGAGGGAGAAACTCTTAGGAAAAGAGCTTCTGATTCATTCAATGACATTTATGATTCAGTACAGTCAGTTCAGCTGGAGTTCACTAAGAACTGAATGTGTCCTGAGACACCAAAAGTTGACAGAGAAACAAAAAGAGGCAGTGGGGTTAAACCAACAATCCATTCATCGCTTAATTTGGGAGAAAATACTTCACATTCACAGACACATAAACTCTCCCCTCTAATTGACGTAAGCTACTTTCTTTTCTTTTTAACACAGCCACACATGAAAGTAAGAGTAAACAAAAATGAAAGAATGGAAAAAAAATCTCATGCATAATCAGAAGGCAACAAACAAAACACCCACGGGGCCCAAACAAAGGGAAGGCTTTCACTGGCTTGTAGCTGCTTGTGCTTGAGGTTATCAAAAGGGCGGAACAAAAGACTGAAATCAGAGAAAAGAAGTTATGATTGTTGTTTGCTTTTTTTCTCACAATTGACCGAGGTTCTTGGGGCTTGTTAGGCTTAACTGTGCTCTCAGAGCCTGTCCCAGTCAGTCAGAAAAGATGAAAAAATACACCAACAAATGAGAACCCTTTGGGGGAGCATAGGTGCCAGTCACCGATCACTCGGTAATCTTTTACAGTTCTTCCTCACCATCAATTTCTAACCCACTCACTGACTGAATGCAAGAACATTTTTGGTGGTCTCCGATGCTTAACTTCTTAAAATCATTGAGACAAAGTCCCACCAAGCAACAACATATTAGACAAAGTTAAAAAGATATAAAAAATGACTGTTAGGATCTGGGCTGGCTGGGATTTTGTTTTCCTTTTTGGCCTTTTCTTTAGGAACAGGTGGATGGCTTGGCATGGTCATGGCGCTCGGGGTTTCCCTGGTGCACCTGGTGATTGTTTGGCCTCATCAAGCCAGCGCATTTAAGGAGCAGCATGACAGCTGTTCTTTGCCTGATCGCCTAGTTTGCATGAACACTTTCTTCAAGAGTTAGTCTGGAAAACTTTTACCTTCCTCCAGCTTCACTCGTCAGCGAGACCTCGGCTTGCAGCACCACTTACCTGGATCACTCAGCCTCACCCACCTGCCACAGGCTGAAAAGTGTGACAAGTAAGCTTCTTTTCCTTGTTGTCTCATCCAATAATTCCTTTGATAGTTCACCCATTAACTCAGTCTTTTTCCCTCTTTCCCCAGATTCCCCGAGCGCCTCCTGCCTGTTTAGCACCCTAAAACGTCTTCACTGAATTGTATGCTTGAGTTGGTCTGCTCCTTTAGGTCCACTCTTGTAAATCATGACAATGACTTTGCCTGATGGCTAAAGAACATTGAGATTTAGTTAAAAAATGAAGCATAGAAACCCATCTTCTTAGGTTGTTGAAAAATGCAGAAAAATACATTCCTTTACATCTAAATTTGGTTCAAAAGTGAAAGGACACTTTCTGTCCTCACCACCTCAGACGGCCAGCAGATTTAAACATCGAACTTTGTGGCTAATCACGGCAACACTGCGACACCCTAGCAAGTTTTGGCTCACATGGCTGCATCACACAATGACACATAACCCTGTAAGAAACATAATTTACATGTAGAGATATATATGAATGGCCAAAATTTAGAAAAGGTCACTGTTATTAGGCTGTTTTCTACCACAGGAATTATCAGGCAGTTTTGGGTGGCCTGCACCTTTAAATGTGACTTCTTTCTGGGCTGTTTTGGGGGGACAAAGAAGTATCTTCTCTTGGATAGGTTCTTCTTTTTTTCATTAAACCTGTCAATTGAGCTGTCAGTGTACATATATGTAACTGTTTGCATATTTGTTTATTGGATTTTTGGTTTAGAAATTCTAGATTTAGAAGTTCTTATTTCAAAAATGTTGAAATGTATGTGATCACAGCTTGAGTATTTTACAGTAGTGATCTTCACCTCACTGTTGCCAACTTATTGACTTTTAACAGCCTTTAGCGGCTTTAGCATCTAGCATCAGAACAATGGCAATTTTATTTACAGTATATACAATATTTCATTATGCTCACTCCATATGCTAAACAATGAACTTGAAAAAACATAGAAACCTATGAAGGTTTACAATGAAAACAGCAAAATAAAACTTTACAAAGAAGTAAAATACAAGTTAACATACAGTACTGTGCAAAAGTTTTAGGCAGGTGCGAAAAAATGCTGTAAACAAAGAATGCTTTCAGAAATGGAAGTGTTCTTCATTTATTTTCATCAATCAACAAAATGCAGTGAATGAACAAAAGACAAATCTAAACCAAATCAATATTTGGTGTGACCACCCTTTGCCTTCAAAACAGCATCAATTCTTCTAGGTACACTTGCACACAATTTTTGAAAGAACTCGGCTGGTAGGTTCTTCCAAATGTCTTGGAGAACTAACCACAGATCTTCTGTGGATGTAGGCTTCCTCACATCCTTCTGTCTCTTCATGTAATCCCAGACACACTCGATGATGTTGAGATCAGGGCTCTGTGGGGGCCATACCATCACTTCCAGGACTTCTTGTTCTTCTTTACGCTGAAGATAGTTCTTAATGAATTTGGCTGTATGTTTGGGCCGCTGTCCTGCATTTTGTGAATTGATAGAAATAACCAATCATTATTTATATTTCTGAAAGCATTTTGTTTACAGCATTTTGTCACACCTGCCTAAAACTTTTGCACAGTACTGTACATGCACATATACACGCACACATTCTTTGATCTTTTGATGTCATTAGCTTTTGATGTAAATTTTCATTAAGTAGGACCTACATCTGTAACAATCTTTTAATGCTTATCAGATTTTTGACCTGATGGCAACAACACAATTTTGAAAACTTTCTGAGCAGTTTCCTGAACAAACACAATTCAACATGTCAATGAACAGAGCGTCCTTCTCCCCAGATGATCTTCAAATTTCTGAAGGGACGATACTGGGAAAGTGCCACAAAGTACAGGCTTTCCTCGGAGTGGGCAGCTTTGGTTTTGTCAGTAAATGTCGCCACACAGAAACCAACAAAGTCGTGGCTATCAAAGTCAACAAGAGCCACCCTGAAATTTTGAAACAAGCAAGATGGGAAATCTTCATCTTGGAGCAGCTGTAATGTTTGGATGCAGACACTTGCAACATTGTGAAATGGAATGGATATTTCCTTGACAGGGAGC
>VUQS01049092.1:0-11542 GCA_015108495.1 Heterochromis multidens | reverse complement strand
TAAAAAAAAAAAAAAATTTTTTTTATTTTAAAAAAAATGTTTTTTTTTTTTTTTTTTTTTTTTTTTTTTTTTTACACCTTTTAAACTTTTTGTAAATATTTCTGGAACCACAGCAAAATTCATGTTGTTATGTGGTCAGGTAATAACTAAAAGTATTATTTGGTAAGAAGCGACATATGGACCATTTAATGATCAATTCAAAAGTTGACTTGACAAGGTGAAAAAAGTCACTTCTATCAGTGACATTTAACATTCCTGTGTACTGTCTATTTGGGAGAGACAGGAGAGATGGGAGAAGAAATAACCCAATGACTGAAGGGTGTAATATGGAAAATACACTGCACACTGACTCCACCCTTCAAAGAAAACCTGCAGCTGTTAGGATTCTTGATGTTTTTGGTATTGAGTATTGAGTCTTACTCCCCTTACCCCCAACCGGTCGCGGCAGATGGCTGCCTCTCCCTGAGCCTGGTTCTGCTGGAGGTTTCTTCCTGTTAAAAGGGAGTTTTTCCTTCTTACTGTCACCAAGTGCTTGCTCATAGGGGATCGTCTGATTGTTGGGGTTTTCTCTGTATTATTGTAGGGTCTTTACCTTACAATATAAAGCACCTTGAGGCAACTGTTGTTGTGATTTGGGGCTATAGAAATAAAATTGAATTGAAATTGAATTGAATTGAGTATTAAAATAGTCGTACTCTGATGGATGCATCAGGGACAACTCGGGGTTCAGTATCATGCCTATGGACACTTCTGCATGTGGATTGGGGGAGGCCACCTCAGTTCCTTGTCATTTCCCCCCAAAAAAGAAGAAGCTTAATGATGTAGACACAGGTTTAAGTTTATATATTCAAAAAATCTGCCACTTCAAACTGGTGGCATTGATGCAGTGGTTAGCACTCACAGTGTTCTGATGGGGCCATTTCTGCGTGGGGTTTGCATGTACTCCCTGTGCCTGTGTGGATTTTCTCCTGGTGCTCCAGTTTCCTTCCACATTTCAAAGACATGTATGTTATGTGATAGACTAGCAACATATTCAGGGCGCACCCTGCCTGTGTAACTCTACTTGGGTAAGTAGTTAAAAAATGGACAGATGGCATCTTAAGCCAAATTGCATTGAATTATGAAACACCATCACCATTATAGAACAAATTGCTTTTTTCTTGCTACCTGGGAAGACAGAGTATTTGGGTCCACCTTGTGAAAGCACTGCTTACACTGGTCTTACAAAAAAGGTAAATGACTAATGTCTGGAATAATGCCCCATGAATTTAAAATGGTTACATCTGCAAAATTGTCCTCACCAGGTTATCTACAAAATGTCATATAAGTTCCGATTATCTGGAGTACATCTGAGACTGCTGTTTAGTGATCAGCCCTTGGCAGCCACAAACCAGGTGGGACTGGGCTTAATAGACTTGGAGTATTCAATTTTAATTTGAGCAGCAAGTCCTATTAGGAAGGGCAAGTTGAAACGAAGGGAACTGTTCTTCCAAGTATGCGTTATTCCTGCAGGAGTTTTGTCAAAACATTAAAAAATGTAACCCATTTGCCATCAAGTGAATTTATATTTGAGAGAAATTCGCCTGCATTTGCAGCTCTGGTAGAACTCTAGCTCACTAGGTTACTATACTTTAACCCAGGTTATTTCTATTTCTGGACATTTAGGACATTTCTGTGAATTTTCTCAAATTCAAGTGAGAAGCTTAGGAAATGGGATAGAATTTCTGATGGCTAGAATTAGAAACAGGCCGGGCTGGATTGACCATAGAGTCTGACTGAGATAATCTGGGCAGATGCTTGTATTTGTACAGCTTTGGGGTGAATGGCCACCAAAGGCCTTATTTGCACTGCGGATTAAATGTTAAATGGGTTTTGGAGTAGCAGATACTTAGAGGGAAAGTTGTCAAATAGTAGAACATGCACCATCTCTCCTCCTCTTTCCTGTTTCTCTCTCCCTGACTCGCCGTCTATTGCGGTCTCCTCTTGCTCACAGTGATTTGTCAGCAGTCGAGGTAGCAGCTGTTCCTTTTGCATTGTAATTTCTTTGATCGTAATTATTCGTGCCAGCTACCTCCAACCTTGGCATCCTCCACCCCACGAAGCCATATGGGCAAAGAGGGGGGAAGCCGAGGAAACATACAGGCTTCTTTGGAATAAGTTCTTTGATTTCTGTGTGCAGTGGTGTGGGAATCATGGACATATGTGCTTCACAGCTTCAAATGTAGTCTGCATCACTGTGTTTGATTGCTTTTTCCCATTCATATACTCCGTGGGATCTAGTTTCTGCCAAACGTAAAGTATTTTCCTTGTCAGGGCTCCATGATTTATGCATGCAAAATCAATATGGCCCTGCACATCTGTAAGTGAATCAGTCTGTGGAAAATGTAGCATTGCTCTAGAAAGAGCAATGTCAACTTGGACAAAAAAAGACACAGATATAGAAATGGGAACAGACAATGAAGCCATGCTTCTAAATGTAAGGCTGGTAGTTAATATATTATCTTACAGTACAAATAACTAAACTGGTAAGCTGTTCTGTGTTTGGTTCCTGGTCTTTATTTCACTACTTTTGCTGTCTTTGCGCCACTGTTGAAAGATCACTCCACAACCTGGTCGAACACCCCTGTTTACTCCTTGCTCTTAGGCGATGTAGGTTACCACCACACACACTTGCTGTGTGGCTCTAAAAGAAAGACAGCTCACTCTGTCTTCCTATGCGATCGCTGAATTATAGAAGACCCTCTATTGCACTTGAACTGCATGGGTTTTCATCACGGCGCTGGAGGTCACTTTGTCTTTCCCCTTTATGCTGATCATATATGCAACACGAGGGCCTCAGCAGTTGAGATGAGCCAGCTTGAGGTCACCATTAACCAGGGAAGACCGACAACGAGATTTATGGAAGAGGAGACAGAGCTGAGAAGAGGGAAGGGTGGAGAAAGGCATGCATGGTTAAATCTGACTGTGGCAGCAGTGCCCTTCATCTGGTCCCTGCTCTTAACAGCAATTTCAGATAAAGTACTGTATCTGCATGTATAATGCATGTGCCCTGAGATAATGGAATGCATTGCAGAGGAGGCTGCTGACTGTGTTGTGGTGATGTGTTGGAATTGGTCCCCTATGTCACATTTACCACTGCCCAGGTTCCGTGCAGCATCCTGCAGTTATTAGAAGCTGAGCGAGTTGCGATGACATAGCGCAGTTTTACTGTTCCCCACAGACATCCTCCACTACTCTACCATCAAGAATTGTGGCTGGCTAGAGAGTCCTAAAACCTGTAATATCTGCACTGGCCAATAAACTAAACAACAAGCGTGGAGAAAGGAAATAATTGTTCAGTTTTTTTATTATATAAAAAATGCTGGGACACGCAGACATGGCAGGAGAGCTGCCAACGAAACTAAATGAATTCACAGCAGTTTGCAGTGATTTCCAGGGAACAATCGCATCCCAAAGTGTTAGTGCCATTAGTCTAAATACTGGTTTTAAGACCCCCCCCCAACTGAAAATTAACCATGGGCCAACGGTCATAAAATTTCACTGAGCGATATCAAAGTGAAGATATCCTGTGGGTATGTGCAGTGTGAGCATCCAAGCTACACATTATGTCCTCTGAGGCTTGAGTCTCTGTTTGGGTGAGGGGGATTTCGAAGGCGGGGCCTATTGCCCTGGGCTTCCCCTCTACAACGCTGCGTCTGATAAAACACGATGGGCTGATCACAAAACATTGCTTTTTCTAATAAACTCCACCAGTCCCTCGTGATTCAGTATGACATTCATTTAAAAGTCATTGTTAATAAAGAT
Organism: Heterochromis multidens; assembly: GCA_015108495.1. Lineage (NCBI taxonomy): Eukaryota > Metazoa > Chordata > Actinopteri > Cichliformes > Cichlidae > Heterochromis > Heterochromis multidens. The sequence goes on along the minus strand of VUQS01049092.1, from coordinate 7,738 downwards.
GGCATTTTCATGTCCTAATTCCCCGACTCATCACTGTAGGTACCAGCGACAGCCCCTGGCTCTGGCTTGCTGACTCCCTCCTCCTCCTGTGTCTGCCATGTTTGACCTACTTCTGTCTCCACAACACTGTAAACAGATCTACTAATTGCCTTCATTTATTCATTTGGAAGTCAAGTTCTGTTGCGACTGGCGCCCTTTCAGCCCATTCATGTGTGATGTGTACAACGAGCCCTCCCCCCAACGACTCGCCTGTGCGTATTTGACAAGAACCCCAGTCAAAAGTGTCCCATGCGAGTTTATATACTACAAGCTCAAACGTTCAGAAGAACTGCAGCCACAAATTGTCCAAATCAAAAATTATATCCTATAAGAAACTTATAAATTTCTATCAGCAGCCTCATCTGCACAAACCTACAGACACAAAAATCCTTCACGCTTCTGCACAGCCCGCTTGTAATCATGAAGACAGAAGCTGTTATGACTATTGTAGTTCAGACAGTTTTCCGCCCCCGTGGTCTTGTACTGTTATTGGCTTTGTGCAGCCTTATAAATCTAGGCCACACAAAACAACAGCGACAAAAAGAAAAAAAAACTTTTATCACCTCTGATGTGAGTGACAATGACTCCTATTGTTGACTAAGTGTGAGGAGTGTGAGGACCGAGAAGTATCTTCTGACCTTTAGAAATATCATGGCACAGTCTGTCGACAGTGTTCTCAAATCTATAATCCAAAACATAAACAAGATAAACTTGAACACATGCTGCTTGTGCTAAATCTGTCCTTCTCTAAAGTGAAAAAAAATCCTTTTGTATCATCTTGAGTGTTTGAAAAGGTAACATCTCCAAAATATGAATGCTTCACAAAAATAGGTAGGTACCAGCGGCAGCCTCTGGCCGAGCGAGTTGCGATGACATACGTGGATAAGAAAGTTAAATTTAAGACCTCGGGATAAGTATTTGGTTGAGTTTGAGAAAAGAAAACTGTGTAAATGTGTCTATTAATGTGAACAGAAAACTAAAACATCATTGCCCTAAACAGTTTGCTTTGAAACAAACCACCTCTAACCACCAAGAACTTTTGTTATTTTCAGGCCATTTGTTGTTTAGCTTCTCTGTAGACTAACAAGCAGGCTTTGTCTTCATTACTATCTGAGGGGTTTCCACCAGTTTACCTGCCAGACCGGCTGGCCTAAAGTGTCAGGGAATTTTGTATTTTCAAAATGTTTTTGAAGTTAGATCATTTATCTTGTCATCATGTCATCATCCCATTTTTATACAGACACTATATAAACAGCCTAAAAGGGTTAGTTGAGTTATAAAGCACACCTTTAACACTTCAGTGGCATTGGCTGATCTAAATATTTAGAGGGGGGCAAAAATTTTGCAATGATGTTGCAATGATCATTAACGCATTTTATCAGGAAATATGTATTTATTTCATTTTAAGACTTTTAACTTCATGTCAGTTCTTTTTGTGGTTGTCACAGTTGTGTTCTAACACAGTATCACAAACCAATTAAGCCTCTGCCTACAAAGCTCTTCACTACGGCACAAAATATGCAAATCTTTAAAAAACTCAAGTAATAGGGTTTCCAAATACTATCAGTGATGGTATTAACAATTGCTTATCTGAATGTACTACAGTACACATGAAAAATGCTGACAAAACACATCTTCATGGTGTCAAATTTGAGTGAGTAGTGAACATGATGCACATACTAACAAGGAAGTGTCCCCTCTGCATATTATTTTATCGCAGATGGCCTAAATGGGAGCTAAAAGCAGTAACCATCCCTTCTGTCCTATGAATCACGGTTAACAGGGTGCTACAGAAGCTATGACAGCATTTTACCTCAATTAAAGCTGAACCAAAAGGATGGATTTGGTTCCACAAATCTTGATCCAGGTCACAGGGTCGTGTTTGTGGAGCACAAGAGACTGGCTTCTCCTTCCTCTGTATTGTGATTGGTGTCCGCTGAGAGCTCACGTCCCCAGAGGCCTCAGCAAACCATGTTCCTGTGTGTGAGTGTGAATGAGTCACGTCTGGGCTGGAGCGTGTCTGAGTGGCGAGGCGGAGAATTCAGCAGGGAGGACTGCGCAGGGCGAAGAGCTGTCTCTATAATCCAGGGTAAACACTGAGCAGCATGACTGCACGCCTTAGACGTGACCAAAGCCGGCAGAAGAGAAATGGATGAAACGATGAGGCTGCTGCTTGCCTGCATGCCTGCCCAGCTCCGTTTGCCACCATCACTTCCTTAATTTCTCTTCTTGTTTTTCTTCCCTGTTTTGTAACTCCTTTGAGGATTTCACTGGAGACTCTCGGCACTGAATTAACCTGTGGGTGGCACTGCTGGTGTCTGTTGTTTAAGGTCAAGCCAGACTCAAGCCTACCTCTGTAAATATCATTTGGTCTGCCATTTGCTGTTAGACCCCGAGAGTGATGTCTTATTTATTATTTCCAGTTGAGGAAAGGGCAGCACTTGAGTTTCTGATAAGATTACAATGCATATTACACCAAAGGTTTTAAAGTGGAAGTTCGTAGAGTGAGTTCAACTAGAGAAATCCAAAGCTGGATTCTGTTGGAGAAGACAAAGTAGAGACAGCCCTAGCTGAAACACAAAATCCCTTTTCTGCTTCTTTTTGTGGCAGCTCAAGAATTCAGTCACATTTTTCTAACTCAGCCACTTTCAAGCAGCTCTTAAGTGCATTACTTGACATTCCATTATTTAAAAGACTACAAAAAGCAGAAGAAAGATCTTGAAAAAAAAACCCAATAAGGTTGCACTCCAAGAAGTTTACAAAGGTTTACAATTACCTCTAGTTCATGCTTTTTACTGAAAATCAACACATGAATCTTGTTTATATTTCATTTTACCCAGATGCTTCATCCCCCAGCATTTCAATCATGTCTGAATACTGATTTCATCAGGTTTTCAGGATAAATGAAAACAGAAACTGGTTCATGGGCTCATCAGCTTGCAAAGCAGATGATCTGAGGGATTTCCAGAAAGAATTTGTTGGACAACCTAAAATAAAGATGTAAATATTAGAGCCAACATGTCCTGCCAAATCTAGGCTTTCTGAGAACTAATAAAAGAGATGTTTTTTTGTGTCCAGTCAGAAAAAAAGGGAAGATGCTTCTGTTTTCTAAAGCAAAGGCAGCAAGGACAGCAGTGTGACTATGACTGATTCATTTATGTCTGTGTAAATATAATCTGTTTTAAACAAACAAAAGCAAACACTAAACTTCAGATTTAAGAGCAGCAATACAGTGTGTGACAGATATTACTCTTTGGTGGCCAATTACTGGTAGAGTTGCTCACACTGAGCCTGCCAAATTGAGCAGAGTAGGTCGAGACACTCAAGTGACTTCTCCCCCTGTGTGAGCGCGGTGGGGACAGATGGGCAGGAGATGCTGGAGTGGAGCTGGAGTTGGCCCAGCCAGCTCAGTATCAGTCCATCCGCTCTATCCCTGGCTCCAGCTCAACTCAGCCGGACATCCTGTTAGTCAGCCAATGGAGAGCACCCACTGCATCATGACCCCCACATTAGGATCTGACATGGCTGTCTTCATTTAACCTTTACTTATACCAGGAAGTCTCACTGAGAAAACACCCTGCTTATGTTAGTTCCAGCCAAAAAAAGACAGTTTGCTTCTGAGCTAAAGTCTTGTAGCATTTGGCAGGATATATTTAGAGGAAATTTGAAGGGATTTCAATGAGGCATGGTTGACTGTTTTTTTTTAAAAAAAGCATTGTTAGAAGAGTGTGAAGGTGCTTTTGGCGTGGTAAGGGAGATAACAAAGGAGAGACAGAAACAACCTTTGAGTGTATGATTGGAGAAGCTTCAGGCAGCACACAGGCAGGATTTAGGGTTATGTAGGTGTTTTAATTTATGGTGTATCCTCCTATGCAGACAGTTTCATTACTCCTTTAATGGACATCGATGAATTAACGGCTTATGTGAAGCTACTTTATCTACAATGCTTGTATTGCTGTCACAAAACATCAGTCTTTATATAGAGAAAAAAAAAACTTTTTTATTACAAAGGCTTAATTTTATCTCACCTTATGGAGACAAAAAGATATGTTATATGAAAGTTATAACAGAGAGAAAAAAAACAATAAAAAGAGTGCATCCATCAAACGTTCATGTGGGTAACTCATCCATCTTTTTGTCCATCATGTGTTTGACGGACATTGTTTGTCCCCTGGAAATATTTACATAAAATATGCTAATGAAATTAAAAAGGGAAGTGTGAGAGTTGATGCTGCCAGGCTCTGAATCTCTAATGACTCCCTGCCATCCCTGGAAAAAGCCTGATTAATTTAGGAATGTCGGCCGCATTGGAGAGTGATTAATTCCTCCTGGATTCAACCATTTAAATGAACAAGGCGGAGGGGAGAAAAGAAAACAGGGAGCCCAAAATATGGATGCATAATTAATACATTTGGATCATTTAATTAGCCACCCAAACAGAGGGAACGCACAGCTACATTGTGTCACTGCTTTGTTCAAGTAATAGGCCACAGTTAGTTCTCTCTTAGAGAGAGGCGAATATAATGAGCCCCCCTGTTGATATGGAGAATATTGGACCATCTCTCAGGCTAGTAAATATGGGGAGACAGTTTGAACAAATGATTACTTGTTTCTTTGATGTCTCATGTGTCTGACTAAGCAGAGATAGAGGAGAAAACAAGACATTTCTAGGTTTTTAGTGCCTAACGAAATCCTGAAAAGCAATCTTTCACACTTGAAAGAATCAAGGATTTTTTGAGATCTAAAACAAATATCTGTCTTTTCTTTTTCAGAATGATGTGAAGATCACTTGAGAAGAACAAGACTCCACTTGAGCTGATCTTTTTCAGGACAATCCTGCTACTTGTTGACACACAATCCTGTTTGTCTGAGCTCAATATTTTTCAGAGCCACGTGGGGATGGGAACGTGCTTGTATAAAGGATGGACTTACTGCGGCCTCACTAAAGGTCACGGTCCTCTAAAGGTCATGTCATGGCCCCTGGCACTGTGGCTATTGACTCTAATCTCTGTGAATCAAAAGATGACTCTTGGACAGACTATGAACACCTTCCAATCAGAGAGGAGGGAGTGGTCACTGAACCACTTGACTGTGCATCAGTCTACTGGGGCTTTGTACATTGGAGCCGTCAATCGAATCTACAAGTTGTCTTCTAATCTTACCCTCCTGGTGTCTCACGATACAGGACCAGAGTATGACAACAAAGCATGTTATCCTCCACTGATTGTCCAGCCCTGTTCTGAGCCTTTGGCCTCGACTGACAATGTTAACAAACTGTTGCTCATCGATTACTCTCACAACCGGCTGCTGGCCTGCGGCAGCCTCTACCAGGGCGTCTGTAAGCTGATGAGGCTGGATGATTTGTTCATCCTTGTGGAGCCCACGCATAAGAAAGAGCACTACCTGTCCAGTGACAACCAGACAGGGACAATGTATGGAGTTGTTGTGCCCTCCCAGGGTCAGGATGCCACTTTATACATCGGCACTGCTGTAGGTGGAAAACAGGACTACTTTCCAACTATCTCCAGCCGCAAGCTGCCTCGTGACCCAGAATCCTCTGCCATGCTGGACTATGAGCTTCACACTGATTTTGTTTCTTCTCTCATTAAAATCCCCTCAGACACACTGGCTCTTGTCCCACACTTTGACATCTACTACATCTATGGCTTTGCTAGCAGCAGCTTTGTCTATTTCATGACTGTCCAGCCGGAGACTCCAGAGAATGGGATGCCTGCAGGTAGCTCGCCTGGCGACCTCTTTTACACATCTCGCATCATCCGCCTGTGCAAAGGTGACAAGAAGTTCCACTCATATGTGTCACTTCCTGTGGGGTGCATACACAGAGGCGAGGAGTACCGTCTGCTGCAGGCAGCTTACCTGTCCAAGGCCGGCAGGGTTCTGGCTAAGTTGCTCAACATTACTGCTCAGGAGGATGTGCTCTTTGCTGTGTTCTCCAAAGGACAGAAGCAGTACCATGACCCTCCAGATCACTCTGCTCTCTGCATTTTCACCATCCAGGACATCAACACCCGCATTAAGGAGCGGCTGCAGTCATGCTACCAGGGAGAAGGAAATCTTGAGCTGCACTGGCTGCTGGGAAAGGATGTGCAGTGCACCAAGGCGGTAGGTATATTTTAGAGAGAAATGTTCAAGTGAACCTCACATATTTAGAAAGAGTATCACACAGTAGTGAGTAGCAATAATATAGATGTACTGAAAGTTAGCCTTTTGATGATTCTACAAGTGTGATTGCAGCCTAAACAGCTGATAGATAGGCAGCCTGTGCTATGCTGAAGACAGTATTCAGGTTTCAAGATCCCATGAGAGTAGAAGAGCTGGAGGAGATTAATTCCACAATGCTAATCAGAGGAATTTTGTATTGAGCTCCGATTTCATTCAGGGGTTTAGGCACTGACTCCCGCCTCCTTCTCCTCCCCTTTCTCTCCCTCTCTCTCTCCCCATCTCCTTCCTTCTGCTCTTGTTGCTGTCAGCATTTTTTGAACCCTTTGAGACCTGTTCTTGATCTTGAGAAAAAAAAAGGCCTTTCTTATGAATGTCCAAGTCTCTGCCTTTATAAAAGCTATAATTCTGCATAATGAGAGGCTTTCATGGAAACAAGTTGAAAGTGAAGCGTGAAAACAATGATATTCATCACATGCGGTAAATCGCTCTTGTGGTTCCCAACATGTACTTTGATTCAACCATGTCATCAAACAAATGAGATGTAATGTTTCCATAAAACCAACTGAAAGAGAGAAGAAATACATTTATATATTAAAAAAACAGTGATTGACTGTTCACTGTGTAAAAGGACTATAATTGAAACATGGTTGGTTGTTGCTGTTAAGATCTCATTAGATACTTTGTTTCTCCGGTTACATGATTAAATACTCAGTAAAAGATCCAGCGTCAGTTGGGCGTAGTGATGCATTAGTATGATTTTTGAGGTCAGTACAGTTAACATAAGTGTTCGTACATGTACCAAGGTTGTATAGACATCCCTGATCACTACTTGAAAAGACCAAGATCTTTTCATTCTGTTGATTTAGTGGCAAGAAAGGCAGTTTCTTATTCTGCCAGTTACTAGGGAAATGAATTCACAGCCACACTGACGACTGAGACTTTACATTGACAGCTGGGTGCTTTAAGTGACATGCTCATTTCACCTAAAGACCAGGTTTTCCTCAGGCAGACATAATCTTTGTTAATCTGAAGATGTAAAGAATGCTTGATATCTCTTGATGCATGCTCAATAATCCAGGTAAAAGAATCCCAAAAAGCTGAATCTGTTCATCTGGACGTAGCATTTTTTTAGTGGGAGAAACGTTTCATCAACTTATCCAAGTGACTTCTTCAGTCTCAGCTGACTGCAGGATTCCCCAACCTTATAAACAGTACATTTGCATAATGACCGAAACTAGCACCACTGACTAACAGTGGGCCATTTGGTCAGTTTCATGATCAATAGTATGCAAATTGTCATGACCATTGATCAATGGCCATGAGTACCATTCACAGAGATTGGGGAATGGCTGCAATCACAGCATTGTAAGATGGTGACAGACAATTGTCTGCATGATCGCAGCCATTCCCCAGTATCATTAGAAGGCATAGCATACATTTGCATTACTATGCAGATGATACCCAGCTTTATCTATCCATGAAGCCAGATGACACACACCAATTAGTTAATCTGCAG
>VUQS01049079.1:0-16816 GCA_015108495.1 Heterochromis multidens | reverse complement strand
TGCAATAGGCCTAGGCTGCTGGGGGTTTCCCATGATGCACTGAGTTTTTCTCCTTCTCTCACCTGAGTGTTTCTCTTCTCTCACCGTGTTTTTACACCTCTCTGCATTTAATGAGCTATTATTAATCTCTGGTTCTCTTCCACAGCATGTCCTTCTCCCTTCACCCCCAAATGGTCGCGGCGGATGGCTGCCCCTCCCTGAGCCAGGTTCCGCCGGAGGTTTCTTCCTGTTAAAAGGGAGTTTTTCCTTCCCACTGTTGCCAAGTGCTTGCTCATAGGGGGTCGTTTGATTGTTGGGGTTTCTCTGTATTATTGTAGGGTCTTTACCCTACAATATAAAGCGCCTTGAGGCGACTTTTGTTGTGATTTGGCGCTATATAAATAAAATTGAATTACTTTTTTTGAATAACGGCCGCGACACTGTTAGTAAATCATTCAGTGTTTTGTTTCTTTTAGTGTTAGGTTCAATAGCTGCTTATGTCCATAGATCATGTACCTGGAAGCTGCAAACAACAATTGCTCAAACACTACATGAGCCTTCTTCTGTCAGGCTGTGGAAGAATTTCGGTATCCTCTAAGGTAATCATCTTACTTTAAGTCAAAATCTAAAAAATAAATAAATAAATAATTTATTAGTCAAAACATTGTAAATGTGTAAATAAATTTTGGATAATATATTTAAATGCCCCCCCAAAAAACACTGTTTTGCATCTAGTCATATCAATTTTGATATGAACTTTTGGATTGCAAGCAGATCATGGTGAAGAGAATGTTGGAGTCACACGTCCAATGTTGACAGTGCGTGGCCCTAATGATGGAAGCATTGCAGGCAAAAGTGTGCACAACGAAAGGGTAGTAAGTCATTCACTGACTTTCTGTCTTTGTGAAGTGGGAACCTGTATTCAACAGACAACAAAGTTCTTACATACTGGATATGTGGAACTTTTCAGCCATTTATTTTTGCAATAATTTCTAAAATTACTTTATTTGCTTTTATACAGGATCGAGAGGCTCCGGTGTGATCCCTGGATGGAGTTACCAGTGTTTTTTACTACGTTTTGCATTCACTATGTGGAAAGTTTACTCCAGACAACTTAGATGTAAAGCAGTCATGACAGTATACTTCTCCTGGTGGAACCCTGTTTTACTTCAGGCACCTGTGTTTCTATCAAACAGGACTTTGATGTACTACTGGAACACTGTAATATATGAAACATGTTGTTAATGTTATATCTAAAATGTTGATTAAACAGCCTAATGATTTATATATAAACAGAATAGGTGACAAATACAAATAAAACTCCAGGAAAACGCTGCTACAGTCTGATTTGACCATCTGGTTTGACCAGTAGTCTAGCCTTCGGTGGACAAAGTTTGCTGACTTTATGACTCTCCTTAACTTGTGCTACTTGCATATCATGTTTTTAGCATTCACACTTGTCACATTGACACATGTGGCCAAAGTAGTTGCTGTTTCATAACTTCAGCTGTGTTACTTAATGTTGATCGTGTTCCACTGGTTTCCACCGTGCATATTTAGAAAATTCCAAAATTTTTGAAAACCTTGAGGCTCATTTGTCTTGTTTAGATGAGCCAGCCAAGCAAGATATTTGGAGTCTCATTCATAGCCATACTTTGCTTTTTGGTAACAAGCCCAGTCAAACCACAGTTCTTGAGCATAGATGTTGGTGACCACAAGCCCATTAAGCAGCATGCCTACCGTGTCAATCTGGTGAAGCGGGCTGTCATGAAGAAAGAGGTTGAATATCTATGTATGGTTTTGCCATACCTAGTTTCAGCCCATGGAGGTCATGTTCACTTTTGGTGCCAAAGTCTGACCAGAACATACTATTTTGTAATGATTACCGCAAAGTGAATGCCATCACCAAACCAGACTCCTTTCCGCTCCCGTGCATGGATGACTGCGTGGATAGCGTTGGCCAAATCTGTCACAGAGCTTGACCTTCCAAAAGCATACTGGCAGGTGTCCCTCTTTCATCGTGCAACTGAAATCTCTGCCTTTGTGACGCTTCCTACAGTATAATGGAATGCCTTTCGGATTGAGAAATGCTCCAGCCACTTTCCAAAGGCTGTTGAATGCTTAACTGTCTGGTGTCAGAAATTGCGAGGTATACTTAGACGACATTGTGGCTTGTTCTTCAACATGGTCAGAGTACCTGGACACTGGGAAATTTTTGCTAGGTTGGTGCATGCTTGACCTTTAATCTGACAAAATGTGAGTTTGGCAAGGGTGTGGTCACCTATTTATGGAAACAAGTAGGGCAAAGGCAAGTGTGCCTCTTGTTGGCCAAGGTGCAGGCTATTTTGGACTTTCCTGTGCCAGAGACACAGCGCCAGCTCCACCAGTTTCTGGGCATGTCTGGCTTCTACTGTGGGTTCTGCAAGAACTTTGTGAGTGTGGTTGTTCCTCGACTGATTTGTCAACTCCTGCAAACTTTTGTGTGGACCTCTGAATGTCAGGACTCATTTGATTCAGCCAAGGCTCTTCTGTGCAGTATCCCAGTGCTAGCTGCCCCTGATTTTGCTAGTGCCTTTAAACTAGAGGTTGATGCCAGTGCTCAAGGTGCAGGTGCTGTACTTTTGCAGGAGGATGACAGGGGTATTGACCACCCAGTGTGCGTACTGTGTGTACTTTTCAAAGAAATTCAATACACACCAAATGAATTACAGCACAATTGAAAAAGAAATCTTAAGGTTACTTTTGGCACTGCAACATTTTGAGGTGTATCTTGGTTCCAGCTTCACCCCAGTTACTGTTTATACTGACCACTCTGGAGTAAACGTGTAGGCTACAGATTTATTGTACAGGATGCAGGTTGGAGGAGAGATACACTGGAACCCTATAAACACTGTTTATGGGGCTCCCAGGTTAAGATAAAGTTATTCTGTTCTATGTAAGTTTTGTATAAAGGGCTTGTGGAACTGTGTGTGTTATTTGGTTAGCACATTAAATGAGACATTAGCAGCTTATAAATGACAGATTTGAAATGCTTTGTTCTGCATAAAACATGAGCAAAACAAATTGATTTAATTCTTTCTATTATATTTTTGATGCTGGAAAGTCTACTATAAGACAAAAACATATAGGGTCTTGAAGGACATGACTTCAGGGTGGTTATCTAGCCTTGGCCAGACCCACCATATTCTGAGCTCTGTTGAAGATGGAATAGTATTGTCTGATGAAGACATTGTCCAGGATCCGCAGGCTGTCACCTCCAGCACTGAATCCAGTGCGGCAGCCATAGTGCTGAGACTAGGAGGGAGATGTAGCAGAAGAATTTAAGATTTAGGGAACATGTAGATGTGTTAGAAAATACAAATTCAGTTAGGAAAGACATGCTTTCCTGATGGACGCAGGCAAAGACTAGGAGAGTGAACTGCTGGACATGGGTGTGGAAGGTCACATCAGGTATTTGGCCAATGTTGTTGCAGTTTAAATATCCTTGCAGTGAGTCAGATAAGAAGATTAATAGAAGTCATGTCCACATGCAAAATTTGAAGCTAACTACAGCAGCCTGCTAACTTAGCTGACTATGAAAACAACAGGGAACACTGATAGCCTTGATAGCTTCAAAATGAGCTTAAACATATTATGAGTATCAATTTTACCAGACTAAAGATAAAGCCATATTGTTGCTCACTGATTGTCACCTCTCCTCTTAACCTAGCATCAACAACTCCTTCCCATAGCTTCATGGTATGGCTCATCAACTTTATCCCTCTGTAGTTATTATAGCTCTGCACATCACCCTTGTTCTTGAAAATCGGTACCAGTACACTTCTTCTCATTCCTGAGGTATCCTTTCACTCTCCAAGACTGTGTTAAACAATCTGGTCAAAAACTCCACTGCCCTTTCTCCATACCTTCAGAGGTATGTCATCTGACACTGCAGGTGGTCATTGTTAACTAGGGCCTCAACCGATCCTATATGTACTTGATGTTTGATTTGGCAAATACAAAAATAACAATGACTACTTTTAATCACATTATTCAGATTATGAATGTTGCCCCAACTTAAAACTAGGATGGATTCTACTAACTCAGCCACTGGAAGGATTCTCGCAATCTGTACATGTTTTAAAAGAATTGATCGCATTCTTTTACAAATGACAAAGTGAACTCAGCCATCTGGTTTGACCAGTAGTCTAACCTTCGGTGGACAATTTTGCTGACCTTATGACTCTCCTTAACTTGTGATACTTGTATACCATGTTTTTAGCATTTACACTTATCCTACTGACACATGTGGCCAAAGTAGTTGCTGTTTCATAACTTTAGCTGTGTTACTTAATGTTGATCATTGTGTTGTAGGCTACAGATGTCCTGGTCCTGGGTCTTTTGACCCAGCGTTTTTGAGGTTATGCCTTCTGTCCTTAGTTAAGAGTTTCTTTAGTTTTGTATTCTCGTTATCTTTTAAAGGTTTTCTTATAAGTTTTCTGGTAATGTTTCTGTCTTAGGTTCATTGTGTTTCTGTTACTGGCTTTCTCTGTGGTCCTCGTCTGTTTCTTTTGTCTTGTCCCTGTGTCTGTCTCCCCAGCCAGTCCTGTCTTAGGGTTTGTTTACCTCCCGTCTCCTCAGTCGTGTCCCCGTGCCCTGTCTCTGTCTTTGTTTGTTACTCATCCCCAGAGTCAAGTTCATGTGTCTTAGTCTCAGTGTGTGTGTGTGTGTGTGTGTATCACTTCCTGTTTTACTTTACTAGTCCTTCGTCCCAGGAATCAGTTTCTGTCTGAGTACAAATTGGTTTAAGAGGCATCTATAAATTTTTTCCAGTGTCAGGTAGAATGCTGCATAATCCTTATGAGCTCAGGTACATGGAGAAGAAGTCCTAGTTGACCAGGCCCTTCTTCGTCATGTTGTTGAATCCGGAGGCAAACAGGCCTGGGTAGACCAGGCCTAGGATACCATCAGCCTTCTTGTATTGCATGCTGGTTTGGGACAACAAGGCCACCAACCTGCTAACCAAACATGAAGCCAGTACAGAGTTTTAAAACCAGTGGTGGAAAGTAAGTACATTTACTTAAGTGCTGTGCTATTTTAAGGTACTTTCACTTTGAGTATTTCTATTTCATGCCATTTTATTAATCTCCATTTAAAACTTTCTTGTTGTGAAAAATGACATCTGAATAACCCCTTCATTTATTTTGTATATTTTATTGGCATTTTGGAGCGATACCTTTTGAGGCAAATAATTGTGAAGGGATTGCAATAACTTTTTTTTCTCCATGTTTAGAATTAATGTTAAACAGATGAATAATTTTTTCCCTAGTTTTTATAGTCTCACTCTCACAGTGTCATATCCCAGGAAGCTGGTACCACAGCTGGTGCCATAGCGGATACTGAGAGGACTGCTGTTTTTTCTCTAGGTTCTGCTCCTTCCAGGGTTAAACAGGACATGGTTGTCTAAAAATAAAATACAGTTTGTGGTACAATACCGTACCTCAATCCTGTTACCTACCATCTCATTGGTAAATGTGTGGAAATACATAACATATTCATATATTTACATACTGCAGGCTGCACTGGTGCAGTAGACGGAAGGAACCCACAGGTTAGATGAGCCAGTTTCAAAGGACCTTAAAGGACAGAAAACTTTACTCCTGTAGTAAAATAGTAGTTCTACCACCCTTTGGATGGACTTGCCCTGTAGATTCTAAAGCATGAGTGCCCAGAGATGCATGTGCATCCTCTTTTATACAGGTGCACTGACATTGTGCTGTAATGCAGTGATAACTGAGATGATAAGGAAAGATAAGTAATAAACCAACCATTGACCTCAAGACAATGTCAGTATGGTGTTTAAAGAACACAGTATTAGTTTCAACAATAGATTGCATAAGAGCATAGTACATTTGAAAACTGATAAAAGCCATCAGACAGGGACTATTTAAAAAGGCAAAACACATTTTCAACAAAAATTCATAGCTGTAACATATATGGAACTGTTAACATTTTTGGGTAATGCTTCAGTTACATGCATAAATTGCATTGGTGTCTATATACTCAGTCTCCCTCCTGGAGCCTGGTTCTACTGGAGGTTTTTACCTGTCAGAGTCGAATCTGGCTTCACTACCTCCATTCCTTGCATCTTGACCTTTCCACCTGTCTCCCTCTCCTTCACAAATATGTGTTTGGTCTTGCTTCTATTGACTTTCATTCCTCTTCTCTCCAGTGTATACCTCCACCTCTCCAGGCTCTCCTCCACCTGCTCCCTACTCTCACCACAGATCACACTGCCGTCTGCAAACATCATAGTCCATGGAGACTGCTACCTGACCTCATCTGCCACCCTGTCCATCACCACTGCAAACAAGAAGGGGCTCAGAGCTGATCCTTGATGTAATCCCAGCCCCTCCTTACACCCATCTGTCACTCCTACTGCATACTTCACCACTGTCTTGCTGTTCTCATACATGTCCTACATCACCCTCACATACTTCTTTGCCAGTGCTGACTTTCTCATGCAGTACTACAGGTTTCTCTTTTGGCACCCTATTATATGCTGTCTCTGAATCCACAAAGATGCAGTGTAACTTCTTCTGACCTTCTCTATACTTCTCTATCAACACTCTCAAAGCAAACATCACTTCTGTAATGCTATTTTTTGGCATAAAGCCATATTTTTGCTCACTGATTGTCACCTCTCTTCTTAACCTAGCATCGACAACTCTTTCCCATAGCTTTTTTCCCATAGTTATTACATATCTGCACATCACCCTTGTTCTTGAAAATCGGTACCAGTACACTTCTTCTCATTCCTGAGGCATCCTTTCACTCTCCAAGACTGTGTTAAACAATCTGGTCAAAAACTCCACTGCCCTCTCTCCTAGACATCTTCATGCCTATATGTCATGTCTCTCTCATTTTCTACATTTATCAGCTCCTTAAAAGTACTCGTTCCACCTTCTCAACACACTCTCTTCACTTGTTAGTACATTTCCAACTCTACCCTCATTCATCCTAACCTGCTGCACATCCTTTCCAACTTGATCTCTCTGCCAAGCCAATTGATACAAATCCTTTTTCCCTTTCCTAGGGTCCAGCCTCACAGACAAATCATTATAGCACTATACCTGCCTTTGTCATCTCGCTCTTTGCCAAAACACAGTATTTAGTTAAAATAACACAAATGACTAATTTGTTCAGTAAATCCAACTAAAGAGGATTGAGTGCATTTTGGCAGGTTAACTCAATGGCTTCAGTCAGTTCAACATTAAATAAAACACAGTCAGTCTCTCAGGAATTACTTAACACAGTTATGTGGAACCACTTGACATAACTTTTTTAAGTAAAACTTTTTTTTGAGTGCATACACACTGACAACATTCAACATCATGCCTTTGATTTCCAGTTTCAAACTCATGATCCTCTCTGACACTTTCTTCACCTCCACATCACTATTCACATATTCTTCCTTCAAGATTACCCCTACTCTATTTCTGTTCGTATTTACACCATGGTAGAACAGTTTGAATCCACCTCCAATGGTCCTGACCTCGCTTTCCTTCCACCTGGTCTCCTGCACAAAATATATCTACCTTATATGTATCTTTTATATATACCTCTCCAACATATCAGCCAGCTCTCTCTCTCTACCAGTCATAGTCCCTACATTTAAAGTCCCCCTCACCTCTTCCTTTGTCTTCAGCCAACAGTAGCACAGTTTCCACCAGCACCCTGTCTCCCAACAGCATCGGAGGAGGTTGTTGTTAACCTGGGCCACAACTGATCTGTTATGGATCGTTCTTTATGATCTGTATAGTTGATTTGGCCAAGATTTTACGCCAGATGTGCTTCCTAATGGAACCCTCTGTATTTATCCGGTCTTGGGAGTGCACTAGGAGTACACTGGCTTGTGGCACCCCCATTGTTCGGATTAGTCACCTCAGCAAGTGTCAGAATGTGATGTAATATGTTAATCCTTAAATTAAGGTATATTCCTTTGGTTGGGTAACAATCAAAAGTATGTTTGATAAAATAATCATAGGGCTATGTTATCACTTAAAGTAAACACACACACACAAGTACTAAAAACAATGTTATGGTAGAACATTTTTTCTTTTCAAAGACAAATAAATTACTTCCATTAATTAGGCATGTTTTCTGGTTCCTTGTTCCTAGCTTTTTTTTTTTTTAATATTAAGCTTACCTGCTTACCCAACCATGTACTGCCTTTTTTGGTTCAACTTTTGTGTTTATAGTTTTATAGTGTTATCTCCTGGTGTTATTCTGAGGGACTTTGGTTTGCTCCTGGTGTGGATTTCAAACATATTCCAATTTTTTAACCAAGTGGTCACGTCTTTATTCATCTGTTGAGCAAAACATCTACAGCGCAATTTCTTACCACTTACAGTTACGGGATATTATAAAGTTTGATAAAATGTTTTTTAAAAATGCACAACAGTGGAAACTTGTATTCTAAAGTTTTTATACAAACACATTTCAGTCATTTCTTTTCACGTGCTTCTGTTTGCCAAACAAAGACATTTTCTTCCAGTGTGATGTCTCTCACTCAGTCTCTGGTCCTTCAAAGATCCAAGCCCTTCTCTTTACTGGAATCCCATCACCAATACACCTTCTTACCCCCTCTTCACTTTTGGGTCTGGCATTAGCAAATGCAAAATTTTCTTCTCCATTTCTACATGGAGAAACTCCAGAGAGCTGGAATGCCCTCTGAGCAGCATCAGCTGAATGAGAGCTCCCAGAATGCCACGCTCTTCTTCTGGGGAACCTGCCAAACCCAGGAGCTGCTGCATACAATGCACTGATTCCAGGTGTAGGATTGACAGCTTCAGAAGAAGACACATCACTGGATGGCTGAGGTTGAACCGGCACTGACTCGGACTCGGAAAAGGAGGTGCATGTATGGGGAAAGATGTGCATTGATGGAACAGAGTTAAGTGTCGAAGGAGTGAAAGAAAATGAGGATGGAAGGGAGACTCGTAGCCTGGGATGAAGAAGACTGGTCTTCCCTTGTCTAACTTCTCCTGTTACCCTTCCTTCATTTGCTTCCTTTGGTTTTCCTAACTCTCCAAATATTCCTTCACTATTTTTCTTGTAATTTATCCATGTCTTCCTTATCCTGGCCTGAACCTCCTCTAGTTTAATTTCCAGTTTGCAAATCTCCTCATTTATCTGGTTGACCCGATCAAAACGAGATAACAGAGCAGTGACACAGGGCAGCAGGCTGTCTAGGTAGGGTTGGACTTCAAAACCAGGCTCAGACACTGATGAGTCCTCAGACCTGCTGGAGAGAGCCGAAGATGAAGGACGAGGGGACGAGAATGAGGAGGACAGAGAAGGGGAGCGGGAGGAAGGAAAGGTAGAAGACAGGGTGGAGAGATGAGATTCCTGTGAGAACCTGGAAGGAGGGATGTCCATGCCTTTGAACTTCACCCTGTGTCTGAACTAGGAAAGGGAACAAATTTGCAGAATCAGCAACAAGAACTAAGATTCTCAGTAACTCAGTTTTTCTCTTGAAATAATTCACAGCTAATAGACTATTCACCTGTTTAGCCTTGGTCAGTCCCATCCACAGCTTGAGCCTTTTAATGAAGAACTCCACCATTTCATAGTCCTGAGGTTCAATGGCTGGATGAAACAACTCAGCCTGCTGTGCCCTTTAGAACACAAAAACAGATAGCATGATACCTCTTTTCACTCACCATGTGTTTATACACCACTCTGCATTTAATCATGGGTTATTATTAATATCTGGCTCTCTTCCACAGTGTGTGTTTTGTCCTGTCTTTCTCCCCTCACCCCCAACCGGTCGCTGCAGATGACTGCCCCACTCCCGTAGCGTGGTTCTGCTGGAGGTTACTTCCTGTTAAAAGGGAGTTGATCCTTCCCACTGTCGCCAAGTGCTTACTCATAGGGGGTCGTCTGATTGTTTGGGTTTTCTCTGTATTATTGTAGGGTCTTTACCTTACAATATAAAGTGCCTTGAGGCAACTGTTGTTGTGATTTGGCGCTATATATATAAAATTGAATTAAATTGAATAGAATTAAATTACAGTTGATGCTTTATTGAACCTTAAAAATCCCTCTATGGCTCTCTCTCGCTTCAAAAAATTTCAGTACAACATTCAAAACAAGCTGTCCTTTAACAAAACCTGTGATTTATAGTGTGGCACTCAAAATTTTGTGAGACTTTGGTCTCTCAAAATCTTGATCTTGACATTGAGGTTGAGGTCACTGAGATTAAAACTTGTCTGAGATTGTTAGTACATGCACCCATGGTATGAATTTCAAAATCCTACCTCACCTCGTTCAAGCTATTACATTCACAAACCTGGATGTCCACGATGTCTGTCCACCTGCCTGGCAGGGTGACGACAATACCGCATCAGCCTTTTTGGCTGAGGGGTAAAAAAAAAAACTCATCAATTAATGGAAAAAATTTTTAATTGAAGCCAGGGATGAAAGCAAAATAATTTTTTCCACTCTACAAAACTGTTTGCAAATTTGTCTTATTTGAGCGAATCTTACTGAATGTCCAAATAAACCTAAATAAAACGTGGAATACCTTGCCATCAAATTTGGAGTATTCATTGAAGGGATTGTTCAGCTGCTGGGGACACTGCTCCAGCCTCAGTGACAAGGTGGACTTTGTACCAGCTGTTCGTGGCCTGTCTTTAAAGTCACGCTTTTCAAACAGAGACCCCAGATCTTCTACTGGACAGAGAAACCAGAAAGAGAAACAAGATGTGACAGACCAATATAGTTTAAGTATACTGATGTAGTTATGTATTTCTCACAATCAGAACACATCAAAATAACAAAAGAGCTTGTGTGTCTGAATGGAAACACGTATTATCTTAGATGTTTTACTGTTTGGGGTAAAATGTTGAGGTGAAAAATGAATTTAATCCATTTTGGAATAAGACTGTAGCATGACAAAATGTGGAACAGGGTTAGTGAAGTGAAGCGCTGTGAATATTTTCTGGATGCACTGTATGCAAACACTCTTCTGTAATTGCTTCAACATGTTTTATGACACCCCTGAGTTTCTAACCACTGGCCTCAGGTGCTGAGGTGCTAATGCAGTGGTCTGTGCCCTGTGGCAGTAGAGTGTTGATGTCATATTTTAGAGAAACAGAAACAGAAAATCATTTGAACATCTAGATCCTCAGTAACCTAAGTAATTAGAATGACATTAAGGGATATAAATGACAAGTGAAAGTTATGCTACCAAGTTTGTAAAATGTGCAACTTAAAAAAAGAGATGTATTTAAACAATGACCAGGAACAATACCTGACTGGGAGGATGTCCTCTCTTTCCACTGAATGTTTTTACATTTGATTTGGTTCTGCCGTTCTTTTCTTAGTCTTTCAAGTCTTTGGGCTAAAAAGAAAGGACAGCTGTTAAATTTTTATTATATGCAAACAAGCCAGAGGCACTAAAACAGACAATGGATCATCATGTACGTCACATCATAAAAATTCCAGTATGCTCTACATGGTAAACTGAGCCAGTTTAGTTCATGGGCATCCGCTTAAGATGATTCCAAATAAAGAGTAACAACTGAATCTACCAAATGCAGATCACTGAAGAGTCATTATGTCCATGCCAGGACACCACAGAGGAACTTTGCTCTCCAAAAATTCAATTCAATTCACTTTATATTATAACAAGCAGAGCCAGTATAACTTAATTTGCAATGTCAATCAGGGCAGCACAACACCACAGTGCAGAGATCACAACAACATACAACACAGGATAAAATAAAATAGCTAAAAAGGAGGGAAAAGCAAATATAATACAATATCACACAATATAATACAGAATAAGACAAATATAAAATAGCAGATTAGTAACTTATTGGTAGTCTGTTATTGCTGATAAAGTGATGGTGTATGAAAGTTTCTGATCCAGTCATTGTGCATAATATAGTGTATGACTGCGCACTTAATAAAGTGCATTTGTTAAAGTGCTTTGGAGCAATATATGCAAATATATCAGATGAAACATTTTTGATAGATGTCTTTGATGGCAAGTTGCTGAGTGCCAACAGTGTGATCAGCTGCTTTTACTACCCACTGCAGGGCTCTTTGGTCAGCAGTGGTGTAGTTACCATACCACACTATTATGCAAGATGCTATAATGCTTTGTACAGTGCTGTGGGAGAAGCTGCCAAGGGTTTTTTGTGTCAGATGGACCCTTTTCAACCTCCTTAGAAAGTGGAGGGATTGTTGGGCATTCTTTATCAGAGAGACGATATATAGAAACCATGATGTAGACTAAGGAACTTAAAGCTTGTTGCCTGCTCAGCAGAGTTGATGAAAATGGGGTTGTCTCTACCTTTGCTGGACTTGATGGTCTTTTTAACAGTAAGGTCAAGGTCAAGTTAGAACACCATGATATTGGATCTCCTCTCTATAGGCTATCCTATTGTTAGATATTCGGCCTATCACTGTGGCATCATCAGCAAATGTAATTATGTTGGATACATATATGGGCACATAATCACAGGTAAATAAGGAATATAAAATGGGACTCAACAGACAGCCTTGATGGACACCTGTGCTTAGGGTCAAAGCTGAGAATATTTGGTTGTCCAGCCTAACAGTTTGGGATCTGTTAATCAGTAAATCAGTATCGAATTGCAGAACAATATGGAGATGGAAGAGATGGAATCGTTTAGTGACCAGCCTAGAAGGAAAGGTTGTATTGATGGTATGAAGCTATAATCAATAAGTAGCACTCTGATGTAGGTTTCTTTCTGGTCAAGGCCTGTGAGGGCAAGGTGAAGTGGACTGGTACTTATATAGTGCTTTTCTACTTTAACTGAGCTTTTTACTAAGTCTCGTTCACCCAGTCTCACACACATTCATACAGTTCTGTATCTAAGAACGTCTAACATTCTAACAGTCACACTGATGAATGTATTGGGGTTCCAAGTTCATACTTCGACAGACTGGATTAGCCGGGGAATTGATCCACCGACCTTCTGACTGATAGACGACCCGCTCTACCTCCTGAGCCACAGCTGCCCCTAAACAGTGCAATGAAGATTCCATCAACCTGTTGGAATTACAGGCAAACTGTTGTGGGTCGAGAATGGGGAAATGGCTTTAATATGGTTAAGCACAAGTCTCTCAAGGGACTTCATTATAATAGAAGTAAGAGGCGATAGTCGGTCAGGCAAGTTAATGGTAGTTGTTTAGGCACAGGGATAATGGTTGTGGACATGGAAGCATATCGGACAGGTTAAAGATGTTAATAAACACCTCAGCCAGCTTATTGGCACATGCTTTGATCACCCGTCCTGGTATGCCGTCAGGGCCAGCGGCTTTGTGTTTACTCACTCTGCTTAGGGAGGACCTGAACTCAAAGGTCATCTGGTGTTGTTAGGGTTTTGATGGGAGTCTCTGTATTGCATCTGTCAAAACGGGCATAGAAATGGTTCAGTACATCAGGGAGTGAAGCATTATGGACCATAGGGGTATTGTCTGGGCTAATGTGATCAGTTATTGCACGTATTCCTTGCCACAGGCACCGTGGGTGATTGATAATGCCCTTCTACAAAACAATTTGTCATGTATAGTTATGCTTTTCAGTCCCAATTTCTCTTTTAAGATTAGACCTGGCTTTGCTGTAGGCTAGAGTGTCGCCAGATCTAAATGCAGAGTCATGGGCCTTCAGCAACAGACAAACTTCATTGTTTATCCAGAGTTTTCTGATTTCGGTATGTGTGTATGAACTTCTGTAAAGTGAAAGACACTATGCAACTGTTTATGTAGAGAAACACTGAGGAGGCATATACTTCCATGTCTGTGTGGGAACCCCGGGTAGCCTCCCAATAATACTGATCCCAATCAGTACTGGCAAAACAATACCTGGAGGGTAGACGCAGCCCCTTCTGGCCAGATGGTAACCATCTTGGTTATTGGTTTGTCCCTTTTTATAAGTGGTCTGTATTTGGGTAGTAAGAAAAAGGAGTGGTAGTCGAAAATGAGGGCAGGGTAAGCTCCTTTGCTGTTAGTATAACAGACATCAATTTATGCCCAAAGTTAGCCAAAGAGCAGCTCAACACTCCACAATAATAGTGGTAATAACTTGTTACAATGGTCAGCACCACACTCCAATTTAGTGAGCTCTTTAGAATGACCCATTCTTTCACAAATGTTTACGAAGCCTGACAGCATGGCTAGGTGCTTGATTTTATACACTTATAGCACTGGCACTGAAAACCCCTGAATTCAAAGATTAAGAGGTGTAGCTCACTACTTTTGTCCATGTAGGTACTTGATTTTATACACCTGTGGCAATGGGACTGAAAACCCTAAATTCAAAGATTAAGGGGTGTGGCTTACTACTTTTGTCCATATAGAGCACCTTTAATTGAGCCTTAAAAGAAAAAAAGAGCATTAGTTTTCAGGAAGTTACACTGACTATCTTGCATGTAATTTTTTTGAGTAATATGACTAACCCTTTAAATATGATCGCACACACAAATAAGTACAGCAGTCCAAAAAGAGCTAACATAAAATAAAATTTGCAAAGTTGTTAATCCCGCTCATCTTACCAGCAGCCACTGGTTTATCATGGCTATCTTGCTGAAGTCCTGATGAGACAGCCACAACAGGTCAGTATCCAGTGTCAAGTCTGAAAGTCTCAGAGGATTGCAGATTTCTACCCACAACCCAGAACCACGCCCATCACTCTACTAAACTTGATACAAAAGTCAAGGGAGCCAAAAGGAGACATTGTCTACCTTTGGACTCCCTCTCTCACCAAAACCAAGTTTACCTTCCAAATAAAATTCCTGAAAGTAGCTGTACATTTTTCTTTGATTCAAACTCACTATAGACAATTTTTACAAACATAATACACCGACACCCCTCATTTGATAACTGATTAGATTATTTGATACTGATTAGCACGGCAAACCTTGAGATTATGGGGATAATAGAAGAACATCACATAACCAAGTCTGTATTCTGGTGTGTGGCAAGACTGATGGGTTAGCAAGGTCTGTTAAGCCAAAAGACAGTGTTTTCAATGGCATGAAATGTGGCTCCCTTTGAACAACTCTATATACAAAGTGCCACACTTTCACTATATTTTTTTACCTTCAAATATTCTCTATAAGTGGTATAGATTCTCAGCTGAGAGAATCCCTGATGAACCAATCAGCCACAAAATTAATACCACTGACAGATGAAGTGAATTGATTCAATGTGAATTGATTCAAATGATCTGCTGGACAATTTTGACTCCTGATGTCCCCACATAGACGACATTAGAGATCAAGCACCCTCCGCAAATCATTGAGAGAAGTCGATCCAGACTCCAAACTCTCCTGCACCTCATCCAATAAAAGATTAAGTAAGATATACAAGAATAAGCCTGATCCTGCATCCATGGGATCCAGAAGATCCACTGCCAGCATCCCGTTCCTAGACACCGCAGGACAGCCCCAGTCCTGAGGTCCCTTTTCCAGCTGGGTCAAAATTGTTTTGGCAGCACAAGTGGAGGTGCTCTTTATTACAGGTAAAGAAGGGTGCCACCACTGTTTTGCACTACCAGTGTAAAACACTGGTGGTGCTTGCCTTAAGCAATTAAATAGCAAGCCTTGCTGCAGAATTAACAGTGAGAATACAGGATCAAGAAAACTAATTGAAAGAAAACTCTACTCTCTTAAAATCTGGTCTTCTTTGCAGCTCTGGATATCATTTTTAACAGTAGAAATGTAATTGTGAAACAGACTGAAAACACGATTTTATTTTTTTGGGTTGGTTAGTTGTTTTCTTGTTATTCATACATTTTAATAAGTAACAAAACATAAGATGAACTTAACCATGGTTCTGGAGAATTCTATCAGTGACAACTATATTGCTAAAAGCCTTCACACACATATGAACTTGAGTGACATTCCATTCTTAATCCATTGGGTTTAATATGATGTCAGCCCACCCTTTGCAGCTATGACAGCTTGAACTCTTCTGGGAAGGCTTTCCACAAGATTTAGGTGTGTGTTTATAGGAATTTTTGACCATTCATTTGTGAGGTCAGACACTGATGTTGGACGAGAAGGCCTGGCCTGGCCTCACAGTCTCTGCTCCAATTCATCCCAAAGGTATCCTATCAGGTTGAGGTCAGGACTCTGTGAAGCCCAGTCAAGTTCTTCAACACTAAACTTCCTCATCCATGTCCTTATGGACCTTGCTTTGTGCACCGATGTCTAGTCATGTTGGAACAGGAAGGGGCCATCCACAAACTGTTATATAGTGTAGCTATCAGTCTGTCAATGATGGGCGGTATACCAGATTTCACACGATATGGATTTTTCTTTGTAAATATAGCTTATGTCACAACACTAGCTGTGGCTAGTATAAAGTGGTATAATACACTTTTTTACACTGGCCACCAGGAGCACTAAAGAGCATATTGACACGGAACCTATATCAGCAGAGTACCCTTCTTACTGTGATTCTAACCACATGAAGAGAAAACATATATACACATATACTACACAACTAACTCTCTAACAGGACAAAATATCCATCCATCCATCTTCTTCCACCTATCCGGGGCCGGCTCATGGGGGCAGCAACCTAAGCAGAGAATCCCAGACCTCCCTCACCCCAGCCACTTCCTCCAGCTTATCCGGAGGAACACTGAGGCGTTCCCTGGCCAGCCGAGAGATATAATCTCTCCAGTGTGTCCTGGGTCTGCCCCAGGGGGTCCTCCCGATGGGACATGCCCGGAACACCTCCCCCAGAAGGCGCCCAGGAGGCATCCTTGTCAGATACCTGAACCACCTCAACTGGCTCCTTTCGATGTGGAGGA
>VUQS01049074.1:0-11899 GCA_015108495.1 Heterochromis multidens | reverse complement strand
TGTGATCAGTGAATTGTGGTACCTCCTGAGATTTGACTTTCACCAAGGTGTCATCCACATACCTGAACCAATGACTCGGTGGTGTTCCAGAATAGGATAACAAAGCCCTCTTTTCCACTTCCTCCATATACAAATTGGCCACAATGGGAGAAACTGGGGAACCCATGGAGCACCCATGGTTCTGCCTGTAGTTCTGGTCCTTGTATGTGAAATACGTGGACTGAAGACACAGTTCCAAGAGCAGACACACTTGGTCGGTGTTGAGAGTGGTCCTGTTGCTGAGGTTGGGGTCATCCTGTAATCTCTTACGGACTACCTCCACTGCTTCAGTAACTGGAACACAAGTGAAAAGAGATGTAACATCATACGAGACCATTGTTTCATCTGCCTCCATAGTGACATCTCTCACCTTCTCAACGAAATCCAAAGTGTTCTGGATGTGGTGTTTGGAGCTGCCTACCAACGGGTTGAGGACCGAAGCCAGAAACTTTGAGATGTTGTAAGTGACCCAGTTGATCATGATGCATGACCTGCATGATCAACTCGGTCACCTACAACATCTCAAAGTTTCTGATTCAGCTTTTTGGGATTCTTTTACCTGGATTGTTGAGCATGCATCAAGAGACTGTCAGTTCCTCATCAGACAACAGTGATTTAGTTTTTGTGACTAATCTTTGACCTTAGCATGTACTGCTCTATACTGTGCTTGGCAATCAGTTTGACCCTCAGCAGGATGGCTGCTGTACTCTACTGAACCTTTATGATACTAAGAAAGGTTTCCAAGAATTATTTGTATTTTGATTGCTTGTATAATTATGTATTACAGCCATATTCACACAGAACACGGCTTCTGTGCACCTTTCCCGCTGCTGACAAAAAGGGAAAGAAATATAAGAAACTGTGTCTACTTTAATTTTCTAAACATGCTGGGCTACTTCCTGTTGTACATTGGTGCTATTTTAGATGGTTGTAAAGAACATGCATCATTTGCACATTCATTTCCTCTGATTTACAAATGGGAAAGCTGTAAGGAGGAGAAAATCATTGTCGGTCAAAGGTTGCCTGAGGTCTCTCTGTCACCCATTGTTCTTTCCACCTGTCATTCCTTCAAGCATTTTCCTTGTATTTGAAAGGTCACATTTGCACACATAGATTGCTGAATATTATTGCCTTCTCCACCCTATGACCTGGTCCTGTTTGTTTTCTCTAACAGTTATAACAGCCTGACAGAGGTGGAGGGGTCTGAATTCAGGTCATTACGGCAGCTGGAAATGCTCATGTTGCATGGCAACGACATTAACACAGTCCATCCTGGGGGATTTTACAGCCTGAGATCATTACAGGTAGAGTTTATCACTTCGTGTACAATACATTTGTATCTAAACTGTATTAATTATACTCTTTCACTCTAAATGTCTCTTCACAAAACAAGCATGTAAAGTTAAAAAGAAGAAGGAACTGCTTTATATAAATGTGGGTTCAACTTTTTCCTGTTTGAGAAGTCTTATCAGACTTAGTCCTTAATCAACATTAAAAACTAAGTCAAAACTCACTGGACTCAACTCTAAGAACTTGTGGTAACCAATGTGGCACTTTTAATTCTTGTCAAACTCTCTTAAGTGTTCACATGTGTTGCTTTTGGAAGATCTGCCTCAGAACCACTGCTGGAGCAATTTGGGAATAAAACAAACTTGATTAGGTCATAAGTGGAAATTAATTTAATAGCCAAGTTTACTTCTGCATCACATACTGTAGGTCAGATGGTGTTTCCCTCTCTACTAGTGACTTTAATTTTCTTCTGTGGAAACACACATTACAATGAAAAAAATGATTAGCCTAAAAGAAATGAACAGCAATGGGGCTGGCTAACACAGCTGCATACAGTGTATGCACAAATAGAGTCAAATTCAATCCTCCCCTGCCTAAACCACATATAAGCCAGTAATTAGCTTTTCTTTGATTGCTTGACTAAAAATGTAGTGAGTCCTGTTGGGTCCAGATGGATCCAATCAAAACCTAAATTAGCCTTTTAAACACACCAATGATCCGTGCCATTACATCAGAATTAAAAATTAGACACTTTGGACTTTATCACTGCACATTAGGCAGGTGGACTGAGATATAACTGAGTGTCTGATTACTCTTGTGCCATAGCAACATCATAGGCCAACTATATATCATGACTATTTTTTTTAAAAATGTTTTTCAGTTTGGGTGCTTCTGTTTCTTCATTTAATAACTGGTTGATATAGTTCTCTCATTCACTGTTTTACAGATCTTGAAGTTGAGTTACAACAAGCTAACATCAATAAATCCTGGTTTGTTCGAGGGTCTTGTTGGTTTGATTCGTCTCCATTTGGACCACAACCTTATAGACTTTATAGAGCCATACTCCTTTTCCGGCCTCACCTCCCTAAAACTCCTGCAGCTGGAGGGGAACCTTCTCAAAGAGGTCCACCCGCATACCTTCATAACAGTGTCAGTACTAGGAAACTTTTGGACCTCTGGACTCAAGTAAGATATCAAGAATCACAGTGGATATTTATCTCACAATTGAAACTGACTTAAGATAATAGATTATGTACATTTGAATTATCTATTTACATATATTTTGATTGGAAGTAAATATACACAAATAAGCCAAGCCATTAAAACCACAGGTGAGGAGAATTTCATGATCTGGTTCACAATGCAATTCTCTGCTGGGAAACCTTGGACCCTGGCATTCATTTCTCATTCAGTTCTTTGAGTTGTACCACCGAGTTTTACAAACCCATAGTGAAACAGAAACTGGAATGGCTCAAAGAACCTGACAAATATATACTCATAACATAAGACACTTTTGGATTCCTCAGGGAGTTCTGAGGACTCTGAGGATAACTAACTCTCTGGGGTTCTCCCCTGAGAGCTACATACCTTATGCTACAGTCACACTAGGGAAAACAGTGGTTGTAGACTGCAGCACAAACAAAATTATTGCAACCATCTGTAATGAACTTGCAATCTTGTTGCCTATGAAATGGTTGCTACGAAGACGGGGACCAGGTCTGCGACCAGTCTATCAGTCTGTCATGTCTGAGATGTCTTTTGGATTTTACAGTACTGGAGTAGGCAGGGAGACATACTGTTTTCTACTCTTAAACCAACATAATGCAACCTTACAAGTGCCATTTTTCTTTATGTGTTTGTATGTGTTGTTTATGTGTTCAATATAAGAAGACATTTCCTTTAGGGGACTGCAGCTACCAGTGAAGGTGATAATAGCCCCCAAAAGTCTGACTAACAAATTCATTTGTGCCCACATTAGCAGCATTTACTGTGGCCAAGGATAGTGTTCAGTAAACCATACCAATTCAAATCTACTTTGAATGTTTTAGACTTTTACTCCCTTGTAATCCCATTTTAGCTTTATCATGTTCTCCCTATATTGCTTTGCTTTGTGTGGATGTCTCAGATTGTTAGGAGGAAATGCAAGTGAAGTTTTTTATATTTATCTTTTATGAGTGAAAATCATATTGTTGACATATGGGTTGTGAATTTACTGTACCTTTACTAATGCCAAAGTCAAAGTATGAGCTAACATTTTCCAGCTGTAACTTTAAAAGAAAAAAATCTTTTTAATATGATCATTTCCAGTGCTGCACCAATCGGTGTATGCTTACTTGTAGACAAATCACGCATGTGTTACTCAGAGTTTCCTCTTAGAGAGTAGCAACCTTGAAGCAGAAGCTAAACAGGACCCCAATAACAGGATTCAAAGAACTTTGATAGTTCCTAAAATTCTTGCCATGTGGATGTCGGAAGATTATAACCATTAAAAGTGTCCTATGGTTCAAAAGAACCTATTACTTGCCTGAAACTCAGGTCATTTATACCAACAGAATTTATAGGTAATGTAATATATTTGTTTCCCTTCCTTATGTGCAATATAATCAACAGTATTCCCAGTCCCTGTCACTCTGGAGACCCTTTAACAAAGAAACTGTGTAAATGTTTTTGTCTCAGACACTTACATCTATCAGACAATCTGTTGGAGCAGCTACCTGCCACAGCACTGCAGACAGCTCCCAGGCTTGAGCTCCTCTCTTTACATGGTAATCCTTGGACCTGTGACTGTCAGCTCCACTGGTTGATGGAATGGAGCTCCACACATGAAGGTAAAGAAGCATAACTGAATACCCTAGTCCTGTTTCATCACATTAGAACTTTAAAAACCTAAAACATAGCATGCTTTTTCCTTATTACTGAGTAGTTTTTATTGTACATGCACTATGCACTTATTTGTTACAAAACAGCTTTAATCAGCCCTATATGCTAGCTGTGTTTATATCAACAGCCCAGCTGATAATATTTCATTATGTTTGTAGCTTATTTAATGAGAAAACAGGGGTTTTAACTGCCTAAGCTATAGTAGAGCATGAATAAACTGAGCTTAGAGTCACTAAGAGATGTAATTTTTTCTGCAACCCCATGATATTCCCCCCTCCTTTCCCTATTATCTCTTACCTTTTCCCTTACCTACCCCTTACATTTCCCTCCCAACTCTTCTTCTCACCTCCACATTCTTCCAGGAGTAATAAAGTGTAAGAAGGAACGTGGATCCAAAGAGATATGCCCAGAGTGTTCCTCACCTCAGCACCTGAATGGGACCCTTTTTCTAGGGTTAACTCCAGACAAGCTTACCTGTGAACGACCAGCTCTTCGCTCCCCCCTCAAAAAGTGGGATAATCCAGTGTGGGCAGAATCAGAAGCAGAGCCTGATGTTCCATACACCCGGGACTTTGAAAAACCTTTAGGTCATTTGACCATTGTTCTCTCAGACAGCCATGGAAACAGTGCTCATGTGGCATGTGATGTGCGCCATCCTGAAGACAGTTCACCAATGACGTGGGCAGTAAATCCACATTCACTTGGGGACTTATCTGTCAATGTATCACTGGTGACTGTCCTTGAATGCGAGATTGATCGAGAGAAATTGCAAAATCTATGGCAATTGGTCGCATATTACTATGAAAGCCCTGCAATTTTGGAGAGAGGTCAACAGAGAGGAAATGCAAGTAGAGTAACCTATCAGTACACACAAGCTGTGAATGAGAACTCTCCATATTTCACAGAATTAAAAGGGTATTTGGTAGCAGAACCGTCATGGCTGCTTCAACCCAGAGTCACTCTGAGGCTGAATAGAAAGCAGACAACGACCAAGAAACTGGTAATGGATTTCACTACTTTAATTACAAAGGACATCAACAGGCATAGGGTTGAAGATGACAATGACTTTGCTTCTTCCTGGGCACTAATTCGCAGAGGGACAGCAGGACGGGTTCAGACTGCTCTTGAAGGCTCAAAGGTTAATTTGGAATGCAGTGTCATTACTTCTGATCCACAGGTGAAAGTGGAGTGGATGCTTCCAGATTTGTCCATTGTGGAGGATATAACTGATAAAACAGACATTTCTGAAAAAGGGCAGCTTGTGATTTTGAATGCTACACTGTCTGACTCAGGTCTCTACCACTGTATTGTCAGAACCAAAGCCGGTATAGACTTGATGCCTTTGAGACTCACCACCAAAGAACGCTCACTGAGTCCAACAGCTTTCAATGGTGAGAAAATTACAGTTGAGAAAGGGAACTCTTTCTCTCTTCCTTGTGAGGTGACCTCAGCTCATCCCAGTCAAACTATATGGTATCTACCCAAAAACCAAGTTCTTCATCCCACGCAACAAACAAGAAGAGCAGAAGTGATGGAGAATGGGACTTTGGTTGTAAGGAGACTGACACAAGAAGATGCAGGGGAATATAGCTGCTTGGCCTCCAATCTGTATGGAGTTGACATGCTGAGTCACATAGTGGAAGTCACAGGAGAAAAGGCTTCTGATAGGTCTAAGGTAGAAACTGAGAAAAAGCATGCAATTTTGACAGTTGGTTTGGAACAAGAAGGTTCAGGGGGAGATTTTCAAGAAATTGTACGCCCTTTTTCTACACAGCTCCCTGAGAAGGTAGGATCAAGGCAAAGGAATCCTAATGGTTTTTTGAAAAGGATACGATTGAAAGATTCAAAGAGAAAACCCAATAAATCCATTAAGGAACTGGATCCAAATCGTTGGGCAGAGATACTGGCAAAAGCTAATGCTAAACCAAGTGTTGCTCTGCCCACTGAGCAGTCACTTGAAGAGCCAAGCACTGTAACCATCCAAACAAGTACAGTCAAACCTACAACTACAGTTGCAACTACAGTTAATACTGCTGCTTACAACTTACACCATACCATTACCCTTCCTGATACCAGGATAGATTTAACACATTTTCCCATTAATGCAAAAATGTATACTGAGGTCCATTCAAACACAGACGAAAAAGGGAATGAGAAAAAACTTTCTGAAACACTGGGAAGTCAGCTGCGGGTTGTACAGCCTGCTTCTCCCAGGACTACAGTTCCTTCCCTACAACATGTTGGTGGGACCATAGAAAAAGCAAAAGCTGTCACAGACCACCCTATAATTGAAACTCGTCAGCCAGTCGAACAGTCCGAAAGTAAGCACGTAGGAGAGGGAAGAAGAAACTCTAACTTTGCTTCTGGTGGTTCAAACAGGAGAAGGCGTCCTTACAGACGAAGAAAACCTCCAATGAGAAGAATCCATCCACATCTTAACCCCCTGTACCATTCATCAAACAAGCCCCAAACAACACTACCCCCAACAACAACCACCACTCCAACAACAACTCCCACCACCACTACTACTACAACAACTACTACTACTACTACTACCACTACTACTTCTACAACTATTCCAACCACAGTGGAAAACTATGAAACTTTATCTGCTGAGTATCAGACAGAGGAAGATGAATACTATGATGAATACAATTACAAGAATGGTGACAGTTTGGATGCCAAGGAAGACTTAAACAGTGAAACGCTTATTATCACTCATGATCTTCACATTAGCATTACCCCCTTTCCATCAGTTAAGGAAATAAATCACCATGTAGGTAGTTTCCCAGGTAGAAATGATTTACCTAATCCAAAGACAGTTGTCACTCCTAAGTTAGATGATCCAGCTGTACGGACTGTTGACGAAAAGACGAAAGACACTGTAGACTTAGAGAAAGCTGAGATAAATAGAGTAGAGATGACAAAACAAACTGAAGGAAATGCCAGCAACAATAAAAACCTGGTTTTTAAAGCATTGGAGGAACAAGAAAAATATCAAATAGAGACAGAAGGCAGTAAGAAAGACACACAAAAGTTGGTTACAGAAAACTACAATACACGAGATATCATCAGGTCAACAACACAACTTAGACCTAATACTCAACCTTCACCAGAGAAAAAAACAGCAACCGATGCAAAAACTTCATCCTCCAACATCTTTACATCACATTCAGCAAGAGGCAGAACAAGAGATGAGGGCGCACAAAGAGGAGATAAATGGATACACAAACCAACTGTAAAGCCTGAAATCAGCAATTTCCCCATAATGGAGCCCCTTCACCCCTGGCTTCATCAAACCAACCAGGGAAGAGGACAAACTACCACCCACAGGATTACACATGGAAACCAAGATAGAAACGCAGGAAGGCACAGTAATGTGAATCCAGGCAGGCATTTCCAACCTCCTAGAGTCCCTCCAACCTCCAGCTGGTCTTTGCACCATCATCCTCATTATTATCCCCTCTACCCTTCCTGGCCAGGACAAAGATTTTTTCCTCATCCAAGGCAAGGTAAATGAAGATACTGTTCTATATTTTCTGCTCTAAAAGCTGTGGGTTGAAATAAAAAATAAAGCACAGGACTGTTATATTGATGTACAGGTAACACTGTCTTTGTCTGTTATTTGATGTAATTTTAAGCCTTTTTGCAATTTATGGTTCTCATCCTAGGGTCACACCCTGCAGCCCTCCCCCACCCATGGGCTCATGGCTCATTTGTCACCAACCGACCAGAAATCACAGCTGAAACAGTAAAACCCACACCGACTGTTTCGGGAGCAGGGAATATCAGATTGACTTACTCAAATACCCACTTGTCACAACATCATCATCAAAATCATCATGTGGATGGCATGACCCAAACAAGAGATCAACTCTTTCTAACAAGGCTGAGGAACAGATACAGACAGGTATAATGGGGGCTTGGGGCTGGCATAAGGGTTACATGGTTTTTTTTGTCTCATTTTGAATCTAAATATTCATACAATGTTGTGCTAAAAGACCAAAGATTTATAATGATATTTATAACCTAGCATATTTTTGTGCTGCTAATAATGGTGAATTAGGAACTTTGAATGGTTATTAGATACAGTAGCAATTACAGCACTATAAGTTCTTGCATTTGTGTGACTGAGAGATATGACAAACTCAACATTTCTACTTGATCAATCATGCTGCCATCAAGAAGGATGTGTTAGCTAACAATATCTGGAAAAAGACTGTAAACAAACAACTGAAGTGGTGCGTATGATACTGGCTTTCTAGTGTTACTTCGCATCAAAGTTTCTGCTAGCTACACTGGGCAAGGATATTAAAAACTTAATTTCTGGCAGAACACTCATTGGATACATATTAGACAACCTCACAGAAATAACAGAACTGTCATGGTAGACCAAAGAAATTCTAACATGCTACTCCTTCTGTTGCAAAGTTGTGAGGTATCCCAGGTGTAGTGCCTTTTTTAGATCATTATGTCATGCTACACAAGATAAAAGAATTTACCGTCAAGCACAATGGCCAGTTTCATTCCACGAACAGATGCCCTATGTTGTCCAGATTGCACTATAATTATAGTCTAAAGAGGTTTCTCTTTGATCACCCAATCTCCAAAGCTCAGAGTCCATTGTAATGATCATATGGCCCACAGGCTGCCAGTATGGCTCAGGTTTCCTACTGCTGAGCCTAATGTCTGCTGCAGGTCTTTGTGTCGAATTTATTCATGTAGATTTTTTTTTTCCAAAGTTAGCGTCTCTTAAATAAAGTATTAAGTAGCTAAAGTCCTTGGTTTGTTTGTTTTAAACTGAAAACAGAGCTAAAAGGAAAATTCATTTGGAACGTGTATTTATCAGGTTGCCAAAATCACACACATGGGATGATAATGTTTCAAAAGAGGCTTTCAAACGTTTTCTATATCTTAGCTCAGTTTGGCTAGTAACAAATATAAAAATCTTTTCTTGTAAATAGAATTTATGTCCATTTAAAAAATGTTAACTATTATAACAAAGGGTCGTACTTGGTTTGGATTTTTCCAGGCACAGCTTGACCGCATCGCTCAGCTAGGGAGGATGGTTACACCCAAACCACACACTAGTTACTACAATCCCCCACCCCCCATCCCATCTAAACCCAACCCTCCATCCCCACATAGACTTTACACCCCCAAACCAGCAGTGCCCACTGCTTCTTACAGAAACACCCTGGAGCCCACAAATCCTGCTAAACCTTCATCACCATCATTCTCTGGTTTCATCCCGAACCCTCTTCCCTACCATCCCACCACCTCTGGGGCTTTGCATGAAGGATTATGGCCTATTGGAGGTATGTGCATTTGAAAGATCTGGAATACAAAAAATGTTGTTTAGAAATTAATTATGATAATATTAATGCTATGATTCATTTAATAACAGGACGAATCAGCTCCCGTCGTCCTACAGCTGTACCTCCTTTCCCGTGGCTGCTTGGAGGTGGTGGTGGTGGGGCTAAACCTCGCATTACCACAGTTACCACAGCAAGTGTGTCAGTGCTGGCAGAGAGCGATGTGTTCCTGCCCTGCAAAGCAACAGGGAATCCTGAACCCAACATTGCATGGACTAAAGTCTCCACAGGTAAGACAGGGTTGAAAAATTAGAGGCAAAATTTATTGTATGCATTACCTTCAGCTCATTCATGTGATTGGCCTGGTGTCAAATCAGTCTGCCATTTTATACCATTTGAAAATGTTATTGAGCGACAGCAGCAGTAGAAATTCTTAGAAATTTCCATGTTTTGGTCTCTCCTCAGGTGCCACCATCCCAGCTAACATCAAGCATGGTCCCCGTTTTGAAGTCTTCAAAAATGGAACTTTTGTTATTAAAAACATCCAGCTTCAGGATCGAGGACAGTACCTTTGCACAGCACAGAACAGGTTTGGATCAGATCGGATGGTTATCACCTTAGCTGTCCAGACTGAGGCACCCAAGATTCAACCAGCCAAATCCACAGAGATAGCAGTCTACTTAGGAAAAAGTGTGACTCTTGACTGCCTGGCCTCTGGCAAACCACCAGCTCAAATTTCCTGGATTCTCCCAGACAAAACTTTTGTTCGTGATGCTGGGACTCTTTACATTATCCTTTCTCCAATGTCTCTGCTTCAAAATGGGACCCTGCACATTCATTCTGTTAATTTCTCCAGCAAAGGGGACTATAAATGTATTGCAAGCAATGCAGCAGGTGCAGATACAATAACTTATCATCTGCACGTAGCAGCTCTGCCTCCAAGCATAAGCGAAGGACCAATGGATACTGTGATCATTCCTCCAGGTATGATACAGAAACAGAAATTTTACAGAAATTTTGATTCACACAACAAAAAATATTGCCATCTATGCCCATTAAAAGTGTTCCAGAAGACATGGCTGAAATATTCATAGAATCACAACCCTTCTAAACTAATAAATCTATCCAACCAGGCAGAAGTGTGTATGTTCACTGCTCTGTGAAGGGCGAACCGCCACCTGCTCTCAAATGGACACTCCCAGCGGGTGTCCATGTCAAACCATCACAGTTTCTGGGACGCAGGCTGTTTGTCTTCCCCAATGGGACGCTGTTTATTAAGAATGTTTTGCCATCAGATGGTGGGAGGTAAGAGATGTCCATTTGCTTTTGGACTGTTTCAAAATGATT
This sequence comes from Heterochromis multidens, assembly GCA_015108495.1. Lineage (NCBI taxonomy): Eukaryota > Metazoa > Chordata > Actinopteri > Cichliformes > Cichlidae > Heterochromis > Heterochromis multidens. The sequence continues at coordinate 1,028 of VUQS01049074.1, read as the reverse complement.
GTATGTATGAATGCAGCAAACTTGGCTCTAGTAATCTATTTTTTATAAGTCATACAAATTTAATTGAATTCCCTTGACATGGGGATTGGCATGCAATTTGCTGATTTACATTCCCCACAGGATTCTTTGAAATAACTTTACTGATCAGTCATTAGCAGGTTTTAATACTCTAGATTTAAATATGTGTTACAAGCAGTACAGATTTATGATTAAACTCAAATATGGTTCTTCTTCTTATGTTCTTATGTGACTGTTGAGTTGTTTAAAAGATGTCACTAAGCTGCTATCAGTCTCTCACAGGTATGAGTGTTTGGCCAGTAACGCTGTGGGAATTGCCAAAAGAGCAATCCAGCTGGATGTGAGAGCAGATTCCTCTTCCTTCTCTCGCCAACCTCCTCCTCCTAATCCCATTCCTCCGACACACCGGCATGCTACCCCATCCCGTCAACACACTGTCTCAGCAATGTACGGTTCTGCTGTCTACCTCCACTGTCCAGAGTCTACCGAATCCACAAGAGGGACCATCTGGCAACTACCATCCAAAACCATCATGGAGCATCGATACAGGTAACTGAAATGTCCCATTTTGTGAACCAGTACAATTCTTTTTTTTTTTTTTTTCCTAACCATGTCCTTTCTCACAGCTTTTGCAATCAGAATTGTGATCTGAATGAGATGTTGTACCAAACACATTTCCTTTACCAAGATGAGCTCTATAAATTCTCTATAGGCTCCTCTTGTTTCCTCGTGTTTTGTGTATCTATTTGTTTATTTCTATAAGTAGTCAGTGTTATTACAGTACATGTGGAATATGACAATGTATGCTGACAAAGTAGGAAAAAAAATGGGGGAGAAAACACAAAAGAACACAGGGACAGAGCACAAATAGAAAAGCGCAATGGATTGCCGACTGCTGCACCTGCAAGAAAAAACAAACAAGCAAAAAAGCAAAAACAGCACCTGGAAGAGAAAAAATGTAAAAAGCACAGATACACAAAATACACATATACACATATCTGCAATGTTGT
>VUQS01049073.1:1713-11750 GCA_015108495.1 Heterochromis multidens | reverse complement strand
AGTGGCTCCATCGCATGAAGGATGCCAACGCCCAGATCACCCGGTGGTATCTGGCTCGCCAGCCAGTGGTCCATAGGCCGGGGGCGCAGATGGTTGTGGCCGATTTCCTCTCTCGTTTGCGGGGGGGGTAGGCTAGGCTGGACGGCTCCCCAGCCTAAGTCGGGCAATGGGGGTATGTGGCGGTGGTGTGATTTGCAGCTCAGCTGTAGGGGAGGGGTGGAGCAGTGGGTTCAGGGTGTGGCGTCAGGGGACCACAAAGGGAGTGCTGAACGGGAACAGAGGGTTTAATAAATTTGGCCAGATTTCTAGAAATGAGAGCTGCGTCATCCAAAGTGGGATGGATGCCGTCTCTCCTAACAAGACCAGGTTTTCCCCAGAAAGTTTCCCAATTATCTATAAAGCCCACATCGTGAGCAAAAATGTCTTTTATTGGGATTTCTGATGCTCCTCCAGGTGACATTCCTGTATAGCCCTCTGGACTAAGTCCATGTCTTCCAGAGTGGACACTATGGGAAATAGTGTAGTGACACAAGGAGCTTCTGATGAAAAGAAAGCAATAGTATGGCCAGCCTCCCCCTCCCTCTAAAGAGAAGTGTCCATAATGAAACAGAATCTTTTATTGTGGTCACCTCTGAAGCAGGAAGGTAAACTCAGTGAATAAAATACATACATAATTACAAAACTCAGTGGAAAAATACATACATAATTACATAAAAATCATACTTAAAGATAAAATAATTTGGCAATCGCCACAAGTCTTCACCTAGGCGATGAGTCCCTCCCAAATGACCAAGCTCTTCACACTATCTCTAAGAGATAGGCCAGACACCCTTCGGAGGAAACTCATTTCCACCGCTTGTAATATTTTTTCACATTTTTTCAGTCAATACCAACAGTGCATGGCTGTAAATGAGGGTGGGAACATAGATCGACCAGTAAATCAGCAGTTTGCTTTCACACTCGGGTTTCTCTTCACCACGACTGACCAGTACAACGTCCGCATTACTGCAGATGCTCCACCAATCCGTTTGTCAATCTAACATGATGTTTGTAGAGTTACTTTCGAGACTTTTGAAAATAGGAGACTACATACAAATGTTAAATCTCTTGAAACAAAGTCTGCACTTCAATCACATCTTAATATTTTCATTTAAAAGTGGCGGTGGTGTACAGAGTCAAAATATGTGGCTTTGTCCAAAAACTCATTCATCCAACTGTACATTAACTGGAGACAACAAAATTAAATGGACAACAAAAGTTTATTTTTGTAAAGTTTTCTACTTAAATTGCAAAAAGACAATTTCACACAGGCTGCACTAAATCGTACTGTCACCACATGAATGAAAGGCAATTCATTTACAATTGTTCTGCAATTTGAGCAAAAGTCCACTGTGTTATGATCTTTTTCTCTTTTTTCTTGCTTTTCTTTAAGCAAAATTACTTTTGTATAGTTTTGACATGAAATAAAAAGGACCAACAAGGGAAAGTATTCACAGTGTTGACTCTCTTGCCTGACACTACTGCTTCTCTCTTTTCAGCCGAAATCCAGAGAAAAAAAAAGGCAATTGAACTGGTGTTTTTTCAGAACCAGCCAGGCTTTGGTTAGCTCTGCATCGACTTCCAGCAAGACTCCTTTAAAGTCGTATGTTTTTTTTTTCCTTTTTTTTTTTCTCTCCACAGAGCCCTTTTAAACTACATGCCTGTGAAGACTGATACTCAGTAAGAAAGAGCTAAATGAAAATGAAAACAACAGGCCTTTGGAAATAGTACACCCCATGTACAAGAGCAAAATAATGGCATAAAGCAGTGAGATTGATAATGCAAAGAAATGTCCTGCTGAGTATGGATCCACCATAGATAGAAGGAGAGAGGACAGAGAGAGAGAGAGATGTAGAGCGATACAGAGAGAATGTGAGAGAGCAAATCGGGAGGGGGAATTAAATATGGGGTTCTGATTTTAATAATGTGAACATTGCTGTCCAGCCACCCACAGGGGTTGTGTCCACAGCAGGGAGATGAAGTTATGGTGGCTGGGTCAAGAAGACATGCTCAATACACCTGGGGTGGGTGGAGACATATCCATCAGTTCAGTGATATACATGCATCTGATATACTTAATTCTTGTACCATAAAGTCTTAACAAACTTGGGGCACTGGTTTAGCTCACTGGATTGAGCAGGCAACCCCTGAGGCCATAAGGCTAATGCAGAAGCCTGGGTTTGAGGCGATTTGCTGCCTGTCTTCCCGCTGGTCTTTCTCCCAGCTTTCCTGTCTTCTCTCTAGTGTCCTATCAAAATTAAAGGCTTAAAGGACCCAAAAAATAAATGAAAAAAAAGTAAATTTATAGCCACTGGATGCGTCTATACTGTACTTCACTCTTAATTTGAGTTGCAGTATATTTTGCAAGCATTTACCAAAATTGTAGGAGCTGCTGTGTATCAGTGAAGTAAACTCAGTATTTAAAAACAATGACTAGCAGGCAAAAAGGAAGAGACATACACAAAATGTGAGTTATGCAAGTTGGTTTTTGCTGTAATTTCAGAGAGAGTCTTCAGCCCAAAGATGCTTCCTGTGACAAAACCAACTACGATAAATGACAAGGACATGGCAGCCTGTGCAGCCACTCCATTGTCATCACAGCAGCAGGACTTAAAATTGACTGATTTATCAAGTAATCAGATTATAGTGATTTCCATTCTCTTGTGTCTTGTGTCAGTGGTTGATTTAATGCGTAAGCTGGTCTATGTGGTGGGAAATGACAAATAAATTTGGGTAATCTGGGTTACCATAATTTCAACATTTGCTTGTTAACAAGTAGATATTAAAAAAATAAAATAAAATCAGTCTTTTTTTTTTTTGGAACAACCACTCCAACTTTTAAAACCAAACAAACAAACAAAAACACCCATGTCAGCACTGTGTCTTATGTATTATCTCCCCACTTGCGACACCTGGAAGCCCTTCTGTGCTTTCTTTTCTGCAAAAAAAACTGCAGGGCATGGTTGTGTACTGTTTTAAGTTGCTGAGGCTACAAAACAGTTATATTGAATATGTGACCAGAAAACAGATGGACTCTGTGACCTTCAAAGCAAATCAACTCTACAGTGATGAACTGTATATCTGGTTGTGCAGCATTGACCCAGAATGTTCACGTTGTCCTTCCCAAAAATAGTCCCAACAGTAAGTGTGGACAAGGGCATACTGTTTCAGCAGTGGTACTGCAAGGGCTACTTAAATGCTCATAACAAATAGCATTGATTCTACAAGCTGTGTTGATCAAACTCCTGTCGAATCATAGCGGGAGGCTCAAAGCTTACCCATTAGACTCATGCTATGGTGTAGACCATCTCCTAAGCAAGCTCTGACTGTTCTGTTAAGAAGACAGAATTAGATTTCAAACAGAGTGGGAATAAATATTATTCTGTTCTCAGCAAAAAGCCCAGAGTGGTGCCTATGTGATACAGCAACCTTTTAATGGAAGCTTATCAGCCATAGCCAGTGCCCTGCAAGGATTCTTTCTAATACTGCTGTTTGCTCACAATCAGCATTGTGTTTAATAAATGTGGCTGAATATTAACTAATCTTTTGATCTCACTTTCATTAGGCCACCCCAAGAGAAGTGGATTCTTCACGACAAATTAAGCCCCCCACATCCCCGCCCACAACCCTACATCTTATACTCATGAGGGAAATAAGCAAGGACACAAATGCTCTTATTTAAAGATAACTGGTAAACTGCTTTAATTAGGCCTTGTTTTCAAAGTACCCAACTTTCTTTGGGAGGGATGTTATTATGTTTTTTTTTTTCTCTGCACTCTTTGCCAGGCCCCAGTTTCAGCTCGTTTTAGACAAACAGCATCATACACACATACAGGGAGCAGTTTTTACACTGTGCCAGATTTACTCCTGTAGTATTTTAGAACGTGTCATGTAGGACAGGATTGCTCCTGCCGTTGGGACTACTATTTCATTCAGTGATGACATGTGCCCAATTATTAGGTCCTTTACAGAAGCTCAAATGCTTCCCGGCCCACCTATGTCTCATCATAAACAAGCTACAGGACCGATACTTACAGGATGATCAATGATTTTTCCCTAAAGGCCAATAACACACCACATTGTTAGTTACACTTTGATTACTGAGACACTGTAGTGTAGTATGTATCACTTTAGTGTCACATATATCTTCAAACATAGAGTGTACTGTGTGCTGACTGGGGCAAAATGTACAGTACTGTATGAAAATTCAGTCTGTCAAGTCTATTCACGTCAGCAGCCCTACATACATAAACCATGTAGATGTAGATTGGTCAATAACGCACCAGTGCTGCAGCTATACCACATCATGTTCTCCATCAAAGCAATATAAGGACACATTTAGGTCATAACTAATCAACTTTTATTCTCTTGCCTCATTAAAGTATACCCTTAGCTCATAAACAAAGGACTGAAAACACGCTCACCTGTTCACTCCCCCCATTAGGTCCGCATAATGCCTACTAATTATGTTTGCTCATCTATAAGCCTTAATTATGCTGGGAGCTGATAATTAGCTTGGCTAGAATAGGTGCATATGTTTCTTCACTATCAACCTGCCAGGAATAAAGGCTATTCTCATCTCTAAGAAGGCCTCAAGACTCTCTGTATAATTTTACATTTTACTGCATTAGTGCTTAAAGTAACATTACTAGCTTTTGACCAGTGTAAATCCTGTAATGTATGACAGAATATAATGGCATGCCAATGCAATATGCTCATGCTATACTAGAGGGCGCATCACCCAGACCTCTATCGATCATAAGCTGATGTGCTGACAGTACAAATACCAATAACAATTGCCATTTTTCCAATATAACCCACAGAGGCTAAGAATAAAGATCCATCCATCCATCCATCGACTGACCTTGTGAACCGCAGCATGTTTCCGCTGTTCATTATTTCTCCTGTTTCACAGGTCAATCATGTGCCCAGAAGCACAAAAATGCATAAATGAACACTGTGAAGTTTATCCCATGTTATTTCATCCATGTTGAATAAGTACGTTACAGGCGTGGATAATGGTGCACGCTATTGTCCTTTAGCTTAAGCTCCTGCTCCCATGCGATGTTCAGTTATATTTACAGTTCCTGTGCACTTGGTTGATTTCTTCTCTGTTTCAAGTGTTTATGCGTATTATGTTTGGAAAATGTGCTAAGCAGTCTGGGGTCATTCATAAAAAAATTCTAATGGCAGTAGTATCAGAAATGTTAGTAAGTACAATATATATGGATATAGATTTCTTCTTTCTTCATAGCAAGTCAATAACATGATGATGTGGATTCTTTTCATTATTTGTTCACAGGAAAAAATTATGTTTACTTAATTCAAACATATTTTTATGTTATGTTTGTACTATTGTTTGACAGTGAACTAATTTGATCAGAAAATAGAGAATTGTGGTTTAATTAAGTAACCAGAGAAGCAAAGGTGCTTTCTTGTCCTGTGAATAAATTCGGGGAAGACTGACCAGGTGATGCATGTTTCTTCTTCATTATTTCTCCTGTTTTCCAGGACTGCAATTTGTCTTTACACCCACTGTGACAGGACCTGTTACACGTCCTGGGTCGGCCCCAGGGCCTCCTCCCAGTAGGACATGTCCAAAACACCTCACCTAGGAGGCGCCATCCTAATCAGATGCGTGAACCACCTCAACTGGCTCCTTTTGATATAGAGGAGTAGCGACTCTACTCTGAGTCTCTCCCAAATGACAGAATGCCCTCTCTAAGACTGAGTCCAGACACCCTTCGGAGGAAACTCATTTCTGTCGCTTGTATCCACAAACTCATTCTTTCGGTCACTACCCTGACCACAGGTGAGGGTAGAGGCCGAAATATAGAATGACAGTAAATTGACAGCATCAGTTTTACAGTCAGCTCTCTCTTCACCACAACAGACCAGTAAAGCATCTGCATCACTAAAGACACTGCACCAGTCTATCTGTCCATCTCCTGCTCCACGCTCCCCTCACTCATGAATAAAACCTCAAGATACCCAACCACTCCACTTGTTGCAGCAAACTAGGGTGGGCACTCCACCCTTTTCTGTTTGAGAATCATCCACTACAGAAGGTATGTCAGTGGGGTAAAGGAGATCCTCAACATATTCCTTTGATTGCCCAACTATATCCTCAGTTGAAGTTAGCAACTCCATCCCTACAGTAGACAGTGTAAGCTGAAAGCTGTTTCCCCCTCTGGAGTTGCCTGATGGTTTGCCAGAATCACATCAAGACCAACTGAAAGTCTTGCTCCATGACTTTGCTGAACTCCTTTCCCACCTGAGTTTTTGCTTCAGCTACTGCCTGAGCTGTCAGCTGTCTCCGGAATCCCACAAGCAAAAAAAAAAAACAAGAATAGTAAATTCAACACCGAATTTAAAAAATATAAAGTTATTATAATAAAAGATGAAAGTGCTAGGGTTAGAGTTACTGGATAAGGGAAGGGAATGGAGATTTATGTTGTAACTGAGTCATAGAGTTTATGTGCCTAGCTGAATTGTGGTCATGGATGATCCACAAAGACTCATCAGCATACATGCAAATTTAGAGTAACTAAGAAAAAAGAAACCTCATATCCACAAATCTGATTTTACATGAAAAAATGCTTAGTAGGGGAACATAGCATGGGAACTAAGTGAGTATCAGAGGTCAAATTGCTATTCAAAGCAGTGACTGACTTTCTCCGTGTCAAATCATGGCCAGGCCGAAGGTTTCTGAGCGGGCACTACATGGCAATGTAAACCTTATCAGTTGCATTCAAAGCACGATCAGGCAGAACAAAAGTGAGTTCATCATCAGGAGATCAATATATCAAGTGTTGTTCACAGAAGACAGAAACCAACTTCATTTCAGATACAGAAATTTACAAAATAAAGAATGCAAGACTCCATTCTGTAAAAATCCTGTCAAACAAAAAGCTTTCTAGTAGTGGTCTCAGAAGATGGGTAGCAGTTTCTAAACCGCTTTGCAGGGGAAGAAGCAAGGCCAAATATTTGGGTAGGCTAAAACATCCCAGTATTTTTCAGCAAATGATGTGATGTTCCAAAAAAATATGCAAGGGGGCAAACAGAAGAGAGAAATCTGCACTGAAACATAATAGCCTGTATTATTTTGCTGTTAGTTTGTCTAAAAGGGAAGGCCTCCTCCTTTTAAAGGTGCATATATGAGGAAAAAACAGTGAGTAGGTATTTGTCAGTTTGAAGTTTGTAGTGGCTGAAGAAAGCTAATGATTCTTCAGTGCCACTGACAGTTGTGGTTATATCATTAACTTTCCTTTGTTATTTTTTTTTCTGCTAATGCCCCTCTGCTACACTAATGCCCTTTTCTTAAATCAGAATAGGGCATTAGTGTACTTTACTGTAAGCTTGTTTAGATAAATTACATCAACATGAAAAAAAAACAGGAAACCTAGGAAACTTGTGAATACTTTTTCCAAATATCTCAAAATTATTGCAAATATAATGTATAATTATATTTGTATATTTAGCATTTATTGTTGTTCAAATTCTTTAACCATAAAAAAAAGTACTACCTGTGTCAGCTACACTTTTTTCATAATTTTAAAAACACTACCAGTCCATCCCAGGGCTAACACAGAGAGACAGACAACATTCATGCTCACATTAAGACCTATGGCTAGTTTGGAATCACCAATATACCTTAAATTTATAAAGTTATGTAATTCAGATTAAATGTATTTTGTTGCCACCCAACCTTGGTTGCTACACTGAGATGGCATATAACCAGGAAAGAGGAACTCATTGAGCTGCCGCTGGATGACATTTGTTTTCATTTTATTTGCCAGTATTGCCTGTTGGCATTTCTGCTGTGTACACTTTTCCTTTAAGTATGTCTGTCCACCCCCCTCCCCAATACACACACACACACACACACACACACAGCCTCAACCCTATCCCTCCATTATGACCTCGATTTAAGCTGTGGAGCTTTGGCCAGCAACGTTGCTTGTCCCTAAGGTACTGACCCTGGAGGAGCCTCCTCTTTGCCAGGGAGCCCTTAGCAGCAAGGGACCAGGGGAAAATGCCACTCTGTAGGCTGTGTTCTGCATGTATGATGGTGTCAATTGTCAGTGTTTGTCCAGCTGAGGGAGAGACATTTGAATGTATGTGTGTGTGTCTGTGTCTGTGTCTGTGTATGAGTTAGCAAAAAGTACAATAAATAAATAAACAAACAAACAAATAAAATAATAAGAATATGAATAATTATTCAATTACAAACATTATGAATTCAAAGAGCACCTTACCTAAAACCTCAATTATACTTTTCACATCCACGAGTCCGGGTACGTTCCGATCGGAGTTCCTGTCTGTTTTTTGTGACCGCTGGCTTGTCTGCGGAAAATTCACATTATAACCATGCAGGAATTACAACACAGTAGACAGGTCTCCAGTTGTCTGTGTCCACAACAGAGTACAATCAAGGCTTAAGTCTCAGCTTTCTAGCACGGGTTCCTGTTTGTTTACTCTCCCCAGTGTGCATCATTCATCTGCTGATGGTCTTCTACAGGATGGAAAAAAGGCCCATTTTATGGCTTTTTCGAAAAATATGTATAAATATAATATAATTTAGCATATGTATTATAGTAAATAGTATAATAATATACTATAGAGGTCAACACTATCTGTATGAGGTTGTAGTTAGGGATTTATGGATTGAGATCCGGTCTTAAGTGGCCATTCCAGAAACTGCAGCTTTTAGCACTTCCCTAATAGCTACATTTTGCAGTACATGTTTTTGTTTTATCCATAAATTCTGGTTTTATTTACCTTTCCAGTAGTTTAATTCAATCCTTGTGTTGTAGCTCTAATTTTGGAGCCAGAAATTATCCCCATGGATATCTTCTAATACCACTCTGTTAATCGTATTTGATATTGAAGCTTTTAATTTAAAAGAAAAAGAAAGCACAAGGGAAAAATCAGTTTAGGCAAAATGTGCATGAATAAGACTAAAATTTTAATAAGATGTGTTAATAAGATGTGTTTAACTTCTATTGACCAAAATCTAAATCTAAATCTAAATACAAAAGGAGACACCTGAGGTGGTTCAGGCACCTAGTTAAAATGCCTCCTGGACGCCTCCTTTTGGAGGTTTTCTGAATACACCAAACTAGAGGAGTCCCTGGGGCAACCCCAGAACACGCTGGAGAAATTACATATCTCATCTGACCTGGGAATATCTCAGGATCCCCCCCAGGAGTAACTGAAATGTGTTGTTGGGGAGAACATCTGGAATACCCTCCTTAGCCCTCCTGCAACCCTGACCTGACTTCAGATAAGTGGAAGATAATGGATGAATGGACGGAGAATAAATTGATGGCTGTGAGTTTTTAATGCTTAATTGAGATTTTAGGCATCAAGTAAATTTAAGCCCTCTTCATCCCTCCTCACATTTGGCCTACCTCTGCAGAGGAAAGTGACCTTTCTGAAATGCACCACCCACACAGCCACATACAGACCCTCCACACATTCAGCCATCCAAAGATCCCCCTTTAAGCCACTATGCACCACCAAGCATTAACCCTTCCTTGTGCCAAATAGCATACAATAAACCAACTTCACCATTCTCCTGCATTTTCCAGTGTGTTTCTTGTGTGCAACACCAAGACCCTCATATTTGTTGGCGTGTTAACTTAAAGTCAGAGCATCTTTGATCAGCAGGATCAGATCTCAGAGGGGAATGTCATTAAAAATGACATTCTGAATGCCGAAAAACCCTGGCAGCAGGGTGGATTTTCCACGCAGTGTGAAGTTGTAAGCTCATAAAAGACATACACCAGTGATTCAAACGTGTAGCCCAAACCCGCTATTATAATATGGGACTCTCTCTCCATTTTTCTTTTTGTTCTTTTTTTCTTCTACTTGTTCCTTCACTCCTTTTCACCCTTACACATGCTTGCTTTTTTTTTTTTTTTTTTTTTTTTTGTTTTATTTTTTCTTTTTTTTTTTTTTTTTCAAAACCCTTTTTTTTTTTTTTTTTATTTTTT
>VUQS01049065.1:0-11353 GCA_015108495.1 Heterochromis multidens | reverse complement strand
ACCGAAACCAGCACCATTGACTAACAATGGGCCATGAGGTCAGTTTCATGATCATTAGTATGCAAATTGTCATGACCATTGATCAATGGCCATGAGCACCATTCACAGAGATTGGGGAATGGCTGCAATCACAGCATTGTAAGATGGTGACAGATGTACCCTTAGGCCCTCTCCTCGGTTCAGAGATGGTCTTTCCCTTTTCACGTAAATGGCCTCCTTGACTCCCCGTTCAATCCAGCGTTCCTCCCTGTCCAGGATGTGTACGTCCTCATCACTGAAGGAGTGGCCACTGGCCTGTAGGTGTGAATTGACTGCGGAGTCCTGGCCTGACGAGGTAGCTGTTCTGTGTTGTGCCATCCGCTTAGCCAAAGGTTGTTTGGTTTCCCCACTGTATAAGGTTGGGGAAACCTGCAGTCAGCTGAGACTGAAGAAGTCACTTAGATGAAGTGACGAAACGTTTCTTCCACTGAAAACGCTACGTCCAGATGAACAGATTCAGATTTTTGGGATTCTTTTACCTGGATTATTGAGCATGCATCAAGACATATTAAAACTCTAAATTTGCTAAATAATTAATAACGAAACTTTAAAATAAATGTGATGGATTACACTCTATGTCTTCTATTTAGACTCATCCCTCATGCTGCAGGTATCACTGCTAGAAAGTGAGTGGGTACAGCTTATGTAGTCTACAACAACCTGACACAAATGAATAAATAAGTAAAATTAAGAATCGCCTCTCCTATTTCCTGATTTCCGTTTTGTTTTTTTGTTTTGTTTTTTTGTAATTCTTTTTAAACTGTTTTTATTTTCTTGGATGATTTAATGTGTTGTCAGTTTCTTTCTCTGATACAACTAACCAAACTGGTTCACTTCAATACAAAACTGTTGTTCAATAGCAAACTCTACTGATCCTTGATGGAGAAGATATTAAACAGTCCAAAGTTTTGTTTAACCTCCTGTGTTTACATATAAACTGTTTCATGAGAGACACGCGCTATGTCCCTGAATCCACATACCGATTCACTGCAGCATTTCAGGACTTAATACATTTACATTGCTAAGATTTTAATGACATTATTCATTCATTTTAAAAGGTCTAATTCTTTCTTGATGGGCTTATTGACTCCTGATGATGATGTCGACTCCCATCTAAAGTGAACATTACGCGTCTCGTTGATGCACACTGTTCTTCCACAATGGAAAAAGGCAAAGAAAACAGTAAGCACAATCCTTTGTTAGATACCAGGACTAGAGGAATGTTTGAGTTTCCTTAAGGATAACAGAAACACTACATTGTTATTTCTACCATTTCCACAAGTGCTGCTGACCCAAAAAAGGGTGGAAAGTGTGTCAAGCTCTTAAAAGTGTATGAAGGCACAATGACTGATATAAAATGTCTTTCTTAGGTCCAAATCTGAGCCCTTAAACAGTCCTTTGAAGAAGGAAGGATCAGCCTAAAATTGCACTTAATACGATGGTTGTGAATCCCACACTACACCAGCTGACAGAAATGCAGTTCCTAGTCCTTTCCTTAAACACGCTAACTCCAAATTTAAAACCTTGTATTTATCTTCAAACGTTTTTTTCTGGGGAAAAAAAAATGTCCTGACTTTCAGAAATGTTCCAAACTCAGAAGAACAGAAGAACAAGTATGCACACAGCACATGCTCTCTGAAATAGCTTTAAACACTGCTCAGGAAACAGCTCAGGAAGAAAAAAGGAAAGAAAAAAAACCCCCCTGCTCACTCATATCCGGTACGGACAGCCTTGACTCACAGGCATAATCTTTAAATCTTTATTCCATATTTATACCGAACCTAAAAGTTGTCATGTTTCTCTATACAATAACTGTCCCCGCAGTCTGACAGTCTACTTCATAAAGACAACATCTAATCCGTGTTAAGCAGTTACTACACAAAAATCCTGTGACTAAAATCTGAAACTTGGGTGAAGAAATGAAATTAGATTCAAGCAAATGAGCAGACAGTGAGTCTGTAACAACCCGCCTCTGTAGTTCAGATTTAGAGTCAGACCTCTATAATTACTTTAACCCCCACCCCCTCTCTCACAGACCACACAACCTGCTCTACTGCCTATTATGTATTTAAGTGTGCCATTTCAGTTGACACATCAACCTAAATATCATAAACAGTCCCACACAAAATGAAACGTTACAGAGCCTTAGAGAGAAGTAATAAAAGACCATTACAGACACACGAACAGTTAAAAAGGTCTAAATTCTTCAAAGCAGTCAGTATGTGAATATATAAAGACAAAAGGCTGATAATGCCAGGTTCACACTACAAGATATCAGCCCATTTGTAGGTTGGATGGGATGCCTCACAGTGTCCTGACAGAAATACCAACATGTTAACTCTTTACCCCTTTGAAAGCCTAAGAGGAGTAACCCTTGAAGCTCTTTTCTGTACTGAGTGGTTTCTGTCATATTTCAGGCCTGCTTATAGAACAAAATGACTGGGTGTGCATTAGAAGTTAGTGAGGGTGGTCTCTGCCTATGAAGCTACTCGCGGAAAAACTCGGAAACTATTCTAATGCTCGTCAAATTACGTCTTTATTGATATAAATATGGGTACAGGGGAGGTCGTCAAATGTCATCCTTATGGGGGAAAAGAGTTAAGACGTTTTAGGGGATCCTCCACAACAGTTCTCTCACTTCTGTGAAGTTGGCCAATATGAACACTAAGCACTGAATTTTTTTCTACCGCTCGACAGCAAACATGACAAAGCAAAAGACGAACAGTGGCTGGAACCAAATGGAGTACAAGTCAGCCATTATCATAGCTTTTGTTGACACTGTTTGTTTACACTCATCTCCTGTAAATCAATAGCTAGTTTCCTCCAACATGTGATCTGTTATGGTCCTCCGTTAAGTAAAGTTTTATGACTGCAAATGCCTAATCTGACACAGTGAACATTAAAGAAATATATTGGCCAGGGTACATTACTTCAGTTACTGTTTGCAGTGTTTTTTGATTAACTCTTATTTAGATTAGGAGTTACTGACAGTCCTGTCTTCAGCTTACTGACATTAACTTAGAGGAGAAGCCTGAATCATGGTTGGTTCTAGGCCCTCTCCCTCTTTTGTCTGATTTGGTCTCCCTTATTTGTGTTTGGTTATGTTGGGTTCTTTTGATCCATGGATTTAGGGACCATAACAAAAGGTACATAATGAAGTCACAAATATTCACTGCCAAAGACCTGAAGGGCATCAGAAAATAGGGATGCAGCAGGTATCGGTCTGGTACTGACTCCAGTAGCTGGATTGGGCATCTGTGACATCCTGCTGACCTATTAAATTTATTTTTATGTTATTCTAAGTACATTTAAACTGCACAGGTGGACCTGGCTGCATTTCAAGAATTAGAGCCAACATACAGTAGCAAGAACAAAGAGTCTGCAGTTTGGAGGCATTTCACACTACTATGCCAAGGGCTGTTTATTTGTTTGCCTTAGTTCATGACCTGATTGTGATGAGGCAAACAAACACTGGTCAAGTGAGTTGATGAGGAGGCTCTTCTCCCTGCTGGCTCATTTCTCTCCTTTTTCCTTTTTCAGTCATAAAACTGACTGGGAAGCTTATATTGCTCTTACAGTAACATGATGAGTTGTCATCAACAACTAACTGATTAACTGTTATTACAGGAATACCATAATACATAATAATATTAACAGACAACAATTGTATTTAGCACAGCTGCTCTGTTGTGTGCTGCTGTAATGCTAAATTATCCTGAGGATTAATAATAGATAAAAGACAAAATATAGAGATAAAATTACTGATCGTTTCCAGGAAATCAGCAGGAAACAGACATCGTTATAATGGAGCAGTGCTACAAGAAGATAATCACAGGCTACCAGCAGACCAACATTACAGCGACAACAACCTGGAGTCTAAACAGACCAAACTCAACACAACAACACAAATATCACAGCAGCTGCTCTATATAAACGTTTGATGGTCTTTTAACAGTAAAAAGCATTACAGTAAAGCAAAATACAGCAAGAAAACCTCAACACATTATAATATTGTCAAAGCACAAGAAGACAACAGGCCGACTGCACTCCATAAACACATTAAGTGAACGCAGAGCGGCCGAGCACCGCCAACTGTAATCTATAAAGACTCTCAGTAAGATAACTACAGATTTTACATGTGGGAGAAAAATAACACAGTGGAGTACAGATACGTCTGAATACACCAAAGTGAGCGCAGCAGAACACAGAAGAAATATTAAAAATACACACTTTATGTGCAGCATTTCTTCTTAACTTCCTATTTGAGGTATGAACTGTACTGTGGTTTTAGGGAATTGTTGCACCTCTATTACACATCACTAACTTTTGTTCGACTGCTGTTTCACTGTATTTATTTTATAGCTTATTTTACTGTCCATCATTTATTGTGTGTGTGAAGTGACTGATCCAGTACTGCAATCTCCCTTTAGGTTTATAAAACTGCTATTTATCTATTAATAGACACTGTACAATAAATATAACTTAAGTAAATAAAGCACATGTCAAACCTGATCTTTCACAACGGCGACACTGGCCCAGCTTTTAGTTTAGGTCCTCAGTAAGTGTTGGTCCATCCAGTTGATGGCGTGGTCTGCACAGTAACTCTCTCACAGTGCTCTCACACAGCTCACAGCTATGACTAGACTTTTATAAACATGTGAAGGACCAAAATTAAAGATTCATTCTTTTGCTTTTACATCAGGGTGTATTTTCCTTTGCCCCATACTACCAGTAGTTGCCATCAAACTTGCGAAGGAGGACGTTGATTCATGGTGGTCTACTTGTAAAACTGTAATCCAAATACATTATTTTGCTTGACTAAGTGGTATAAAGACTAGGTAATGTGTACAGTTTTTGTTGAAGCCTTTATGTGGACCAAACTGTTCACAAGAAGGCTTTACTGGACGTGCAACACTATTTTTTTTATTAAATTAACCTCCTGGTCATTGATGTGATCCTCATTTCCTCATGAATGGATGGATGGATGGGTGGATGGACCTCTGGCTACTAGCTAATGAATATTACAGGAGTAATATGAGAGATAAGTAAAGTCTATGAGGCAAGCTCCAATACAAAGAGTTAGAGTACTGTAGACATACTGTAAACATTCATTTGGTAAAATATAGCAAAAGTACAATAAATGCAATACACACAACAATGAAGCTGACCTTGACTACTAACACACTAACTTTATGAGGGATGAATTCTTTTAGACAGAGGAAGTATAGCATTGTTACAGGAACACATGAAAGAGGCCATTACTCCTAAAGGTACATCAAATATTACAGAAATGTATTACAGAAGACGACAGAGGAGAATATTTTAAAGTGGCCATCTATGGTCCACTAGGACTGCAATGGAAGCCGCTATTATTATGTAAGTCAAGCAAAAGTCAGTTTAAAAGGATATAATAGGGATACAGATATTTAAAAAAAAAAAGAAAAAAAGAAAAAGTTTTAAATTTTATACAAGTACTGTCCACTAAGTGGGGCTTACTTCAGGAGAATTAGGTATACAAAGAACTACAATAATGTCCCCCAGCAGACGGACAGCTACAAAAATAGGAAAGTAGAGACCTAAAGTCTGAAGGTATTTGTCCCCAATCGACCCCCAACCTTATCAGCCTATCTCGTGCTTTTTCCCCCCTCAAAAACCCACAAAACAAACACGCAACTCACGTCAACAGGAGAACAAAACAATCCGTAGTAAAACTGGCTTCAAAATCCGTTAAGTTTGGTGGAAACTTTGAGAAGTTTTTAGCCCGAGTTACGACCACGGTACCACTTAGGAGGAGCAGTACACGGGTTCAGACACACACCGACCCGGTAATCGGCCGGTAAAACCGCACAGAGCTCCGTGAAGAACAAAGTGAAGAGGACTTACATGAAAGAACAGCAGCTGCGACAGACACCAGTTGGTTTTTCTTCTTCTCTTTTTTTGTGTGTGTGAGGCTGCATGATGATGCAGAACAGAGACCCCACCCACCGGGAGAAGGGAGCGCTGTGACGAAAGAGTTTGGTTTTTTTTTTTTTATTTCTTTTTTTCTGTCGGTGCGGTTTTTTGGGGTGTGTTTGTATTACAGGCATGTTCCAACGGTGTATGCGTGAACTTCTAAAAAGTGGGGACGAAGATCTGTTTATTTACATTGGTTGGTCCCGCCCCTCTTTGTGGAGAAAAAGCAAAGTAGTCATGATCCAAATATAAGTTGAAGTTTAGGTTCTCAGGTAAGGTTTACATTTATGTTAGGGTTCATTTCAGGTCAGCTGTAGTTAGTTTCCGGGAATTAATACGAGTCAAAGAAATGTAGCTCTGAAATGATGCGAACATGAGTGTGTGTACATCCCACAAGAGGAAGAAAAACTGTCACAGCTCCAGAAAAAAGAAAGAAAGAAAAAGAAAGAAAGCATTTGTAGTTTGTTCAACTGAAAGATCTGGGTCATAAAAACTAACAGCAGCAATTAGGGTACATTTTAATGTCATACTTCTCATTCCAGCGGTTTTTGGCTCTCACATTTATGAGTTTTGTTGATTTTGTTTTTTAAAGCTGTAATCAGACCAGGCTATAAATTTAGCCAGCTGACATATTATCACCCTGTAAACAATTGCCATTAGTAGTGGGACAGATTTTTCAGCAGTGTTCAATGGAGGGCCATTTTATTTCACTTTAGAATCATTTTAGGTTAGTACAATTATAACTGTACTGTAAATGTAGATGTCATTTTTCTAACAGCAACTGAGGATTACTATAGCAGCCTATTTAATGCTAAAATATTTCTAAGAAATGAAACCTGATTAATGTAAAGATGTTACTAGATGATTTCAGTTCAGTTTTTCTAAATGTCAAAGAAAAAAAAATAGAGGATGCATCTAGAGGGTGTAACTATCCCTTGGGACGTTAGAGTGAACACTGGTTTTAATTATTTCAGTTTTGTGTCTGAGAAACCATGATTTGTGGTGTCATTTTCATATGATAGATTACAATGAATAGTGCCTTTGAGTGCTGGCAACCATTACCATGATAATGAAACCAGCCAGAGCCACAAATTTAAAACAGCTTTCTTACTGTGGCTTAGGGGAGGGGGGGAAAGTTTATGAATTCACTCAACCCACCCATAATAATATTTAAGAAGCAGTTTGTCTTCAGTTTTTTTTTTTTTTTTTAACAAAGGTGGAAGCTGCACACATAAAGATCTTAGGATTGATATTTGGTTCTTTCTTGCTAAATTCAGTGCTGTTTTTTTATTTGCAGGGTTGTATCTATATGAACCAGTCATTACTGAATATTTTCTAACTCACTTCTTAATCTTCAGCACTGATCATTTCACCTGTAAAGTTTCAGCCCTAGCAATGCTCATGTTACGATGAGGCAAAATGGACCCAAATGCAAGCAAAGCAAGGAAACTAACCTTTTATTTAGGTCGAAAACTAAAGTCCTCAAGGTGCACATGTCCAGGGAAGAACTAGAATCCAAGAAGCTCCAAATAGGAACAGCAAGGACATGAGGGAGGTTACACAGACACTGTGACAAACACTGGAGGGAGACAGACTATAAACAAACACACGAGGTAGTCAGGGAAATTGGAAATACCAGGGTAACAGCCCACAGCTGAGACTAGTGGGATCTAATGGAAGTGATGACAAAGGAAGTAAAACTAAATACAAGACACACGAGACAAATGACTGCCAAAATAAAATAGGAACCAACTGAACAGGGAATCAGAACATAGAGATGAAGATGTGACAACAAGATACAAGGATACATTAGGGAGTCTAGGCTAAACTAAAACAAATGATCAAGTATAAACTACAACTAAACATTAACAAACTAGGAATAGTCCTCATAAAATATCAAGAAGTAAGAATACACATGGAAATAAACAGATAATCAAAACCAACTTGATGTTAATCAAAACTGAGTACAACCACACCACATACTCCCCAAAACATAGAACTCTTGACTACATTGCAGAAATATAGAAAACAAACCATAAAAATACAAATTAAGGACTCAGAAGAGCAAAACTCACAGACCCTAACTGCTCGGCTACGAACCTGCTTCTTGAGACTGTGTTGAGTCCAGAATTGATCAGAAAGATTGACAGGTTTGAAGTATATTATAAGCAGCATCATCAGTTCAGACAGACAGATCACCATTTCTATATTCACCTCCATCTTCATCCTTTGTGAAATGACTTTTTTGTCATTTTTTAAATGTTTGTTAAAAAAAAACACCATGAGTTATCAAAAACTGTTGCAACTAATCAACTAATGATTTTAAAGGGGACCCACTTCTCTCAGTCATAGCTTCATATTTTTTATTCTTGGAATCTAGTAGAAACTCTTGCATGAATCAGAGTTACAGTCCTTATATATATATTTCTTTCTGTCTTTCTTCAGACTGGCTACCACTCACAAACAGAAGGTTTAAAAAGCAGTTGGGTGGAGCTTCTGTGCTCCCAACCAGAGCTGTGTGTTTGAGATGACCATATTAGGGCTGGCCACTCTCTATGACATCATACAGAGCTGAGGGTATTAAAAAATGACTGAAACAGAAGGTTTTTAGCAGTCTGAAACCTAACTCTTTGGCTTAAAGGGATTAGTTGAACATCCACTAATTTTTTGAAATTTTGCCTGTAATTAATGTGAACATACACTATTGTAAAAGAATGTGATAGGAAATAAGGAAAAGGGTAACAGGTCCATTTCAACTGTAGAGTGCTGGCTGCTTCAAAGTTACAATCCTGTGCAACTTTGTCTGAGGAGCAAATTAACACTTCCTCTGTCTCAACTGTCACACCACAGACAAAATGAAAAGAACTAAAATAAAACCACAAAACAGCGATTTCTCAAAGCTCCTCAGTGACACACAACTTAACTAAAGTTTGAATCACAAACTGAGAGAAATATATGAGAGATATTTTAAGACGCCTTCAGCTCACGTGTCTCTTTCTCACATGTTTGACTTCCTGCAAGGCATAAAAGCCTCGGGGATCAGGTGATAGACACGTTTTCTTTATGTGACAGGAAAAGAAACAAATGAGACAGGCTTCATTTGCCTTGAGCTGGGAGAGGAAGCTTCAAACAGACCAGAAGTTTAGCTGTTTTTTTTTTTTTTTCCAGTGCTGTGCTGCATAGTAGGCTCCTGACAGAAAAGGGCATCTCAGAGTTGATCTGATAGTGACGTCTGCACAGTGTCAGACTACACAGAGGCATGGTTTGAGGATTTAATCCAAATGAATTAAAGTAAGTGACAGTGACAGATAACAGAGACAGCGCAGCTTTCTACTTTTCACTCCACATTCTCCGTGTTCTGTCTTATTCTATTTGCTAAACAGCAATAAACTAATATTGACTTGACTTTTTCAAACTTGCACAACCTGAAAAAATGCTAACATCATCACTTTTATCTCTGAAGTATCTTTTATGTATTTATTTTCTTTTTTGAAATAGACTATATGAACAAAAGTCTTAGATCACCTACACATTAAACGTACAGGAGCTTTGATGACATCCCATTATAAATCCATATGCATTAATATGAACTTGCCCCACCCCCCCCTTTGCAGCTATAACAGCTTCCACTTTTCTGGGAAGGCTTTTTTTATAAGATTTTGGAGTGTGTCTGTGGGAATTTTGGCACATTCATCTAGAGCATTTGTGAGGTCCGACACTGAGGGCCTGGCTCACAACCTCTGTTCTAGTTCATCCCAAAGGTGTGTGATGGGGTTGAGGTCAGGGCTCTGCGCCAGCCAGTCAAATTCTTCCACAGCAAAATCATCCTTTATGGACCTTGCTTTGTGTATTGCGGCACAGTCATGCTGGAACAGAAAAGGGAATTCCTCCAAACTGTTTCCACAAAGTTGGAATCAGAATTGTCCAAAATGTCTCAGTAAGCTGAAGCTTAAGATTTCCCTTCACTTGAACTAAGAGATCCATCAAAACCCCAGAAAAACAACTCCATAACATTCAATGAATAAGAGGTGTAAACCCAGTGCATGTGTCTATGTAGTGCATCTCTTTTCTGAAATGTTGTGTATTGCTTCTGTATAGTCAAAGAAAATAATTACAGCTACTGCATTCTTCATGCTTCAAAAGACTGTTTGACCTTTTTTACTTCTGAAAAGAACAAAATTAATATATTGTTTATATTTTCTGCATTTGGCTACAGGTTTTCAACTTCAGCTCACCTCATCTCTTGCAGTCAATGGTAGAAAGTACATTTACTCAAGCACTGTATTTGTGTACTTGTACTTTACTTGATTTTTTTGTTTTTCTGCTACTTTATACTTCTACCCTATGATAGTTCAGAGGGAAATGGTGTTATTTCAAATTCCTTACACATAATAAACTCAGGTTACTTTGCAGATTCAGGGTAGTAAGTAGACGCTTAAAATTATTTTTAATTTTTTTATGCCTTTTCAATGCTTTAAAAACTCAATAAATTGTGTTGAACTGATTGTGACATCTCAAATGTTTTGTTCTGTCAAAGTATGTAAGTATCTCATCAGCCTAACCTTTCACTGAAATGCTTAATTGAATTTTATACAGTGCATCCAGAAAGTATTCACAGCGCTTCACTTGCTCCACATTTTGTCATGTTACAGGCTTATTCCAAAAAGGATTAAATTCATTTTTCACCTCAAAATTTTACACACAATACCCCATAATGACAAAGTGAAAAATGTTTGCTTGAAATTCTTGCAAATTTATTAAAAATAAAAAAAACAAAAATATAACATGTACATACAGTTGTGCTCATAAGTATACATACTCTGGCAGAATTTGTGATTTTTTTTGGCCATTTTTCAGAGAATATGAATGATAATACAAAAAGTTTTCTTTCACTCATGGTTAGTGGTTGGGTGAAGCCATTTATTATCAAACAATTGTGTTTTTCCTTTTTAAATCACAATGACAACAGAAACTATCCAAATGACCCTGATCAAAAGTTTACATACCCTAGTTTTTAATACCGTGTATTGCCTCCTTTAACATCAGTGACAGCTTGAAGTCTTTTGTGGTAGTTGTGGATGAAGCACTTTATTTTCTCAGGTGGTAAAGCTGCCCATTCTTCTTGGCAAAATGCCCCAAAGGAGTGGCTTCAGGACCACTCTGTGAACGTCCTTGAGTGGCCCAGCCAGAGCCCAAACTTGAATCCGATTGAAAATCTCTGGAGAGATCTGAAAATGGCTGGGCACCGACGCTCCCCATTCAACCTGATGGAGCTTGAGAGGTTCTGCAAAGAGGAATGTGAGGAACTGCCCAAAAATAGGTGTGCCAAGCTTGTAGCATCATACTCAAAAAGACTTGAGGC
>VUQS01049063.1:0-11281 GCA_015108495.1 Heterochromis multidens | reverse complement strand
TCCCTTTTTTTTCCAAAAAAAAAAAAAAAAAAAAAAAAAAAAAAAAAAAAAAAAAAAAACTGGTGACAAATAGCCTGAGAAAAACAGACTTGGATAAAACAAGTGCAATTTCAACAATTCATGTCTGTTTTACAGAGAAAACCACCAGCATGGCTTCTTGGCTTAACCACCTTACTTCTCTAAGAAGTCAGTAAGAAGTCTTTAAGTATCAAGATGGTTCAGCCTGCTGACTCAGGTGCAACTAACAGTTCTAAAAACTTAACCTTATTTTTTTATTTTCTTTGTTTTATATCACTGTTGTATATATATATTTTTTTCTACTATCTCACAGTATAAGGCCCTCACTATACTTTTACTTTAACTATGTTGCATTTTTATTGTAGACTGTAGTATTTTTATTCTTTATCCTGCTTCTGTAACACAATCATTTGCCTTGTGGGATCAATAGAGTTGTCTATCTATCTATCTGTCTATCTATCTATCTATCTATCTAAAGACAATCTCAGATGAATAACAATACATGACATATGACACTATGTCATTATTTATTTAAAAAGCTAAGCCAAAATGCAGAAACAGTTTGTGGAAAAACTAACACCCCATTATTCAATAGCTTGTAGAACCACCTTTAGCAACAATAACTTGAAGTAATCATGTTCTATATGACTTTATCAGTCTCTCACATTATTGTGGAGGAACTCCACAACACTTCTTGGCCTGCTCTTCTTTACAACTTTGCTTCAGTTCATTGAGGTTTGCGGGCATTTGCTTATGCACAGCTCTTTTAAGGTTCCACCACAACATTTCAATCTGGTTGAGGTCTGAACTTTGACTTTTCTTTTTCAGCCATTCTGTTGTAGGTTTTCTGCTGTGCTTCAGATCATTGTCCTGTTGCATGACCCAGTTTCAAGCCAAGCTTTAGCTGTTAGACAGATGGCCTCACATTTGACTCTAAATGGTAAATGGACCGATTCTTATATAGCGCTTTTCTACTCTCCCGGAGTACTCAAAGCGCTTTATACAACTGCCTCATTCACCCATTCACATCCACTCATACAAGCACTTTTTCTGTGCTCAAGTGCTTACTATCTACCATTCATACACATTCACACGGATGCATCGGAGAGCAACTTGGGGTTAGTATCTTGCCCAAGGATATTTGGCATGCAGACTGGAGCAGCCAGGGATCGAACCACCAACCTCTACATCCTGAGCTACAGCCACCCCAATAGAATACTTAGGTATACAGAGGAGTTGACGGTCGACTCAATGACTGCAAGGTGCCCTGGTCCTGTGGCTGCAGAACAAGCCAAATTACTCCTCCATCATTATGCCTGGCATTAGGTTTTTATGCTAATATGTTGCATTAGCGTAGGTTTTTGACAAGTGTGGTGCTGTGCATTATATCCAAACATCTCCACTTTGGTCTTTTGTCCACAGGGCATTGTTCCAGAAGTCTTGTGGTCCATTTTTTTCAATTGGACAGTCATGAACTTTAACATTTAAAATGCTAACTGTGGCCTGTAGAGTCTTAGAGGTAGCGCTTGGATTTTTTGCAATTTTTCTGACCTTGGGGTGAATTTGCTGGGATGTACACTCTTGGGAAAATATTCAAGACTGCCAACAGTCTTGAATATTTTCCACTTGTGAATAATCTTTCTCACTGTATAATGATGGACTTCATATTGTTTTGAAATGACCTAATAACCCTTTCCAGACTGAAGGGCAGCAACAATTGGTTCTCGAAAATCATTGTCTTTCCTCCTTGGCATTGTTTTAACACAACACCTGAATGCTCCAGACCTGCAAACTGCCAACACTTCTGCTTCTATAGAGGTGGTCTCACTTGCTGATGATCAGTTAATCAAGTACATTTGATTAGCAGCACCTGGCTTCTACTTACCCTCTTAATTCCTATAGAAGCAGTAATGCCCAACTTATGCTTCAGCGGGAAATCTACGTTGTAACGTACAATGTAACCAGAAAGCCCACTTAACCCAATGCCATAACCTTTCATGTAACCTGCTGTGCACCTTGGGAGAAATGTAACTACACGTCGGGTCGACATAACCCAATACTATTGTGATTGGCGTGGAAGGTTATGGCGTAGGGTTAAGAGGGGTTTCCAGTTATGTCGTAAGTTACAACGAAGAGTCCCTGCTCAAGCATAAATTGGACATGAGGGTGTATTTAGTTTTTCACACACTGCTACTGCATTTTGGTTTAGTTTGTGTTAAAAAATAATAATATGGAAAAAACAGTATACCATGTCATGTATTTACCTAATTTTAAGACTTGGCAAGGACAAGATAATTTTTTATTATGTCTTGATGTAAAACCTTAGAAGTGAAAGAGGGCGTATTTTTTTTTTTACTACTGTAAAAGCCACCATAATTTCACGGACTGCTTTGTCCAGCCCTTTTTTTGAAGCCTTACCTTAATTAGGCTGGTTTCTTGAAGCCAGAAGAAACATATTCTTGGACAAGCAGGTTGAGTGTTAAGCTTGAAAGTGGCTAGCATGCTTGGTTAGCAAGGTGCATCCACGGACTGTATGAGTGCAGCACACAAACATAGAGACCTACTAATGTTCTAAGTAAAGAACAATTAAAATACTAGAATATCATTCACCAAAGCTGGAACATTTCCTGGATGATCTGTTCGTACAGTTAATCACTCAGTAAGCCATGTTATTTGTGAGATAATTCCATTAAACATGCTCCAAAAGGCACACAGCATAAACAAAAAAGCGGTTTAGTGTTTCATTCAGTTCAATGAATTGAATTAGCAGAGTATACAGCAGCTGTGTGAACATCCTAATTTTAATCCTTAAGTTTAAAGGGTTGAGTTATTAAAAGAAATCACCCAAAGTTGGCTATAGAGACCAGAGGTTTTATGATACACAGTGCACTCAGAAAGTGTTTGGATAGACACACAGACCCATAATTTTAAGAATCAGAATATAAAGTTACTGTAAATTAGTTAAGTTGCTGTTTGAAAATATTTGACTGCACCCTTATAACAATATGAAGATATTAAATCTTTACATTTCGTTTACGTTATTTCCATATCGTCTTTTTATCCATCTATCCATCCATCCATTTTCTTCTGCTAATCCAATTCATGGTTGCAAGGGGGCTGGAACCTATCCCAGCTGTCATAGGGCGAGAGGTGGGGTACATCCTGTACAGGTCGCCAGTCTGTCACAGGGTTAACGCCGAGAGACAGACAACCATTCACACTCAGGTGCACACTTATGGGCAATTTAGAATCACCAATTAACCTAATCCCACTAGCTGCATGTCTTTTGACTGTGGGAGGAAGCCGGAGTACCCCGATAGAACCTACGCATACACAGGGAGAACATGCAAACTCCACACAGAAAGACCCCGGCCAGATGGTGGATTCAAACCCAGGACCTTCTTGCTGTGAGACAATAGTGCTAACCACCATGCCACCGTGGTGTCCTATTGTTTTGTCGTTTGACTAATATACTAACAACTACTAGTGCATCTCAAAAAACTGGATTATCATGAAAAACACCAGCAGATGACACTGCAACCCAATTCATAAAGTGGAAAAGTGTGGAAAGTTCACACTGGACGTCAAAGACCTTGAATTCTGTGCCTCTCCACTTCCTCCAGACTCTAGGATCTTGATTTCCAGAAAGAAAGAAATACAAAACTTACATTCATCTGAAAAGAGGACTTTAGACCACTGAGCATCAGTCCAGTTTCTTTTCTTCTTATCCCAGGGAAGAAGATGTTGTCTGTGGTTCAGGAGTGGCTTGAAATTGGGTTTACGACCGTTGTAGCTCCTTTCCTGAAGACATCTGTGCATGGTTGTTCTTGATGCACTCAGCTTCAGTCCACTCTATGTGAAGTTCTCCAAAGTTCTTGAATCAACTTTTCTTGACAATCCTCTCAAGGCCGCAGTCATCCCTGTTACTTGTGCACCTTTTCATACCACACTTTTCCCTTCCAGTCAACTTTCCATTAACATGCTTTGTTACCATACTCTGTGAACAGCCAGCCTTTTCAGCAATGGCCTCTGTGGTTTACCCTCCTTGTGGAGACTGTCGATGATCGTCATCTGGACAACTGTTAAGTCAGCAGTCTTCCCTGTGACCATGGTTACGTGTACAGAACTAGGCCGAGACATACATATTTATGCTATTTGAATGGTAATTTAGTCAAACTCAAAATGAAATATTCTAATAATTTCAGATGCTGGATTTTTGATTTTCATGAGCTATATGCCACAATCATCAAACTTAAAACTTTTAAAAGGCTTGAAATATTTTACTTTACATATAGTGAAAATAGAATATATGAAAATTTACCTTACTGAGTTAAATTCCAAAAAACAGACAACCTTTTTCATAATATTCACATTTTTTGAGATGCACTAGTATATTAAGACTTCTGTTTTCTCAGCGACAGAAGTTAAGCTAAGGGCAAAACAGCAGCACAAACATGAACAATAGCAGCCCATGGTACTGGTTGTTCCTTGTATTTTTTTAAACTGCCCCTAGGTGACAGTGCACAGCCCCACCATATAGACAATGACCTGCAAAGCTCTAACTTTGTTCACAGATTAGGCGCACCTCTACTGGAGTTGGAAACTGATTCTATGACCTGCTAGTCTGAATACCAAAAAGCTGAATCTGTTCATCTGGACAAAAAAAAAAAAAAAACCATTACGTCCAGATGAACAGATTCAGCTTTTTGGGATTCTTTTACCTGGATTATTGAGCATGCATCAAGAGAGCTAGTCTGAATAGCTTACCATAATCATTCTCAAGTTCTCACAAAAACTGAGCCAAGAGCAAGTAAAAATGGGTCAAATGGTGCGATAGAGAGAGAAAACAGAGGAGTTTGAGGCAGAAAAGACTAAACATTCAGATTTTTTTTTAAAATCTATCCATCTTTAATCACTTGAGCTTCATGTGACAGAGCTGGGGATTTTACAAATACAGTGCAAGCAGCCGGTTCAATACAGGATGCAATAAACCAAACATACAGCACATTAACTGTTTAATCACTATATTGTTTCTTTAAGAGGACTTGATGAAGGTGGTTGTTAATCTTTGAACAAAGTCACAAGATTGATTACATCTCCTTTGCACTTAAATAGTCTCCCTGGTCTGGGAAAGTACCTGAAAATGTGATCAAGAAGAACAATTTTCTTCTGTTCAAACTGAAGAAAAAACTGCCCCCCCCCGAAAAAAAAGAAAAACCAAAAAAACCAAAACAAACCATTTGTGTTGTGGGAAGTTGTGCTTAAATGCCAGCCATGAGGTGGGGAGTGGAGGTGGTTCTTGGCACAGCAGGATGCAGCAGGATGCCCTGCCCTTATTACTGGGTCTGACAGTTGTAAAGTCTTTTCCATTAAACATTTTTCCAGCTAAAAATTATGTATAGATGTTACCTGTGTGGGTGACTTGATAAATGTGAAGCTACTGCCAATAGCCAGTTAGATTGACATATTAACTGGTAACACAGGGAAACTGCTAACCTTTGACCTGTCCACAGGTTTAAAAAAAAAAAACAACACACACAATAAAAACATGTTTCAAAATTGACTGTTCTGTGGCAAAAGTTGTACATGTTGCAGAAAGCAGGCATTTTACAGAGTCATATCCTAAAACTCATTGAGAATATGCTCTCATTACAACAATTCCTGTCTATTTTGTGGTTTTACTTAAGTTCAAAACATCATTAGTCATTGACAGACAGTAGGACCTTGGTCTGTTGCTCTATGTGGAAGCATTGATGATGTTTGACTAAAACCCGCCCCCTGAATGATAGCTGAGAGCTCTGTAGAGGATCTGGATCTTTAACTTAAACGACTCAGACAGCGTAGAGCCAGTGAAGGGGAGAAAACAAAGGCAGGAGAGCAAGGCAGTGTAACAGAAGAGAGAAGATGTGGGAGGTGTGGAAATCCACAGCAGGCACTTTGCAGCATTTTGACAAACAACTGAGTGCAATGGAGAAAGCACAGGACAAAATGTTTGTATGTCGGAAAATGGTAAGTACTCTTTGGTCTTTGTGGAGGGAAGTAGTAGAGGAGTGCATATGCAGTATGTATGTGCTTGTGTATTGCAATCCACATTTCAAATACTATATTCTGCTTAAATAATTTAAGTTAATGTGACCCTGCTGGTATTTTTTAGTGAGTTCTGATGTTCAAAATTGAAAGCAGTGACAAGTTTTTATTTAACAATCTGTAAATGACAATCTCAGTGTGATTTCATATTTTCCCCCTAATTTTTTCATATTCTGCCAGTTGTGTTAAGGATGAGGATATTTTGAAAGCTAATCCCCTCAAATGCACACACAAAACTACAAATAAGGATTCACCAAACCAAACAAATAATGATTTTAAGCCTATTTTCTTCAGTAAAATTGTTGTCTTGTCATTTTTTTAAACTAATATGTACCTTTTCAACATATTTGTTTTTGTTTTCTTTTGTAAACCACCACTCAGTACACGCTTTATTTCATTGTCTAAAACATGTCTAGACAAGATAAACACCAGTCCATCTAGGATTAGGACAAGAGATAGGGTTTGGGTTTGATTTATATTGACCCAAACAAATTTATGCAGCTTCATTTCATTTACTGGCAGTATCTGTATTATAGTGCACAAAAAAATTACAGGAACATTTGAACAACTTTAACTTTGATTTTTGGTGTGATTTTGAATCCAGCCCTCAAAAGCTTGATGATTTTGGTTTCTACTGACCTTTGTTACACTGTATATCTCAGCAAAGATTTTCTACTTGAATATTTCGCTCACCAAGATAGGATGTATGATTTAGTTGTTCCCTTAATTTTTGGTGTGCAATACATTTTCTGAAACAGCACGTGGCTAAAAGATAACCTAACACTAACCCTAGGCTGCTTGCCCATGATGTGATGGGTGTTAAGAGGTTAATCACTGGAAAAAATTTGACTATAGAGTCTTTGAAAATGCAGCAGCTTTTTAGCTGCAGATTATTTTTAGCTTTAACTAGAAATAAGTTTGAGCATTTGATATGATGCATGATAAACAGATGATAACATGCTGAAGCACTGGAAACATGGAGTAATGGTACATGCATGAAATACTTTGTAATTTAACCCATTGAATGAGAAGAAATTTAAGAGGTCTCAGTGGTTTGGTGTGGGTGTGAGGAGGGACTACTCTCACTTTTACAATGAAAAAAAAGGAATGTCCTCAGTCACAATGGGATGAGGCACAGTTGCATCTTTCTGTCTTATTCACCCTGACCTTTGTGTATGCATGTGTGTTTGTCTGTCCCCAGGTCCCACAAATGGGAACATTCATTGGGGTCTACTTGCCCTGCATGCAGAACATTCTGGGTGTGATTCTCTTTCTGCGTCTTACCTGGATTGTCGGCACAGCAGGAATCCTCGGATCTTTCGCAATTGTCTCCATGTGCTGCATTTGTGTGAGTAATTGACAGCTTTAACTATGAAACTTGATGGGTTCCTGAGAGGTGCACTATGCAGGAGGAATTGTCATGCCAAACGACAACCAGAAAGGCCTGCTTAATTTGTATCAAAATGTGGCAGTGATGCTGAACAAACTGTCCCCCTTGGCCATTACATCATTATTACTCTGTAAATTGCCCGCATGGAACAGTGACATAGCTGTGGTTGAGTGTGAGATTTATGGCATGCCATCAATGCTCCTCTGAATTTATGGCGTGCTGAGCATTAATCTCTTTGTCTGAGCTCAGAGGAGAGTCCCCAAAGTGAGCAGAAAACTAGCCTTATTTCCAACCGCGGCTCATACGTCAGTAGCTCCAGATGGCCAAACAGAGAAGTGCCTGTTTCAAAGTTTGAACTTGAATGCTCAGCACTCATGTGATGTGATGTGAACAATCTGCAAACTACAACCCTGCCACGCTCTCATGCTCCACACCAAAGAGATGACAGAAGATAGAGGTGATGATACCAGTGGTGCAGTTTTGGAGAGTTTCTATTTTAGCTGTATTTTACACTTAAAAGTTCCACCCGTTAGTGGGGTAACAGGCATAAAGTCAGTGAAGTGAAAAGAGGTATCTAACAAAATATCGTGTCATCATAATAGACGGGCTGATTCAGTCATTTTTGGAGAAAATTGTAGAAATGACTCTTGGCACTTATTTGGGCAGCTGTTTTAAAGCATCATTTAAATTAACTTGAATTTCAGTGGTCACTGGGGTGGTATAGCATCACCAGTCAAATCTGATAAAAAAAAAAAACAAAACAATTGCTGACGTTGCTACTTGTTTGTTTGTTTTGTTTTTTCCCTGTGGAAGTTATATTTCTGCAACCATCTTTGCTGCTGTGGCATTCTCCCATTGAATTCAATTCAGGATTATTCAAGCGCTATGCCTCCCTCTCTATCTTTTAATTTCTCTGGAGAAACTGCAAAATTTATATGCATTTTTAAAAAAAAAATTTGTTCCTATTTGCAGCCAGTTTTATTGCACAACGCTGGGCTGTATGGTGCAGCAAAATCACGTGATCAAAAATAATTTAGCTTTCATTTTTTTAGTGAATTTTCTGACTATTTGAGTTTGGCTTTTGTCAAACTCAAACATTGCAGAGTGAGACCTTCAAGCTAATTTTTCTTGACTAAATAGAGCAAAGCTAAGCAACTTGTTGAGTGGTTGAGGGCTTTATGTGGACCAAATTGTACATGAGAAGGTTCTGTGGGACCTGAATACATATGACTGGACCGCAGTGTTTCTGATTTCCCAGTTTGGCCCTCAGTCACGCTCACTGTTCACACTGTTGCTTTCACTGATTCTGAATAGATACATTTAGCCAACTATTTGTATTTGATAGAATGGAACTGCAATGCGGTTTGCTTTTTTAAATGCAAGAACAAAGCTGGAGTTGTTTTTATTTGCAACAACTTTCTATGCATTTTCATTGGCATATTGCACATAATAATATAATATTTAGTACTCTGCATGCCTATTTGTTGGGATTTCAGCTAATTTCACATTATTGCATTCCTAATTCTAATCAAAGGCTTCACTGACTGTTTTCAGGTACCTGTACTACTTACTTTGTCTTTTTTAATGGCACATTATACTTCCTCTCAGCTACAATTCAGAGAGAAATATTGCACTTTTATCTGATCACGTTGCTTGTTACTTGACAATTTATTTATACATTTATTCATTTATTTATAAAACATGAAGAGCTGGTCAATATTATTTCAATGTATTTTTCTTTCTTTCTTTCTTCTTTTTTTTAATTTTTGCTTTTACAAACCATCCACAGTTTAACATCTGTCCTGTTTCTTTTCATGCAGACGTTGCTCACAGCTATATCAATGAGTGCCATTGCAACAAATGGAGTTGTCCCAGGTACATAATGAGATTTTTGATTTACTTTTATGTTCCATTCAGAGTATGTACATACAGTAGTCAAAAATAAAAAATAGCTGCAATTTTGTAAATCAGTGCTTGCATTTAGCACTGATTTACACAGCCTACAAAATAATACAAAAAATCATTAATATGTACGTTTGTGTAAATAAAATGTAGGAAATTTGAAGACAGTACACATGCTCATTCTGCACGATGTGTAGGGTACAAACAATTTCTTCCAATGTTATCAGCTGATATCTACTGTTTGCCAATCAATTGGTATTGGCATTTATAACAACTGATGAATGAAAATAGAACAAGTAAAGAAGAGGTGTTGATGTTATGAGTGTTGATGTTGCATATCTTGTTCAGAGGCCACTCTGCATCTTCCCTGTTGGCAACACACTTGTTTGGAAAACACAACAACCAGCTGATCCAAACAGAGCAGAGCGCAAATGAATAAATAACTAAATACACATAACAAATATTGGGGAAATCTGTTTCTGTTTTGTGTGTCTGAAAGAAAAAAATCGATGATATATCAGAATATTGGATTTTTAAATCACCAAATATCAGTATTGGTATCTGTATCGGTCTTAAAAATCTTGTATCAATCGGGCTCTGACAATGTCATAATAAAAGAACTTGATGTGGTGGGTCCAATTATCCTTATTTTCTGTTATATATTTTATGTTGCATAGATGCTGGTAAAATAGCAGATGTTTATATCAAATATGGGTGCATTTTTCAAATAATGAGGTCAGTGTTAATGCAAGTAATCCTTGTGAGGCAAAAGCTCCAGCTTCAGCCTGCTTTAAGCACTTTCAGACAGTTTTCTTTACTTTTGCAGAGGGGATGTCCCTAATATGGTCTATGAGCACAGAAGCTGCCACCCAGCTGTTGTTCAAACCTTCTCTTTACAAGGGGTAGCCAATCAGAGGAGAGTTGGCTTAAATGGGAGGGGGGCTAAATGGCTTGTTTCATACAGAAGATGAACTGAGGAGCTGCACTAAGGCCTGGTATAACATACATAAGCAATATTTTGGACTATAAATCATATAAAGCTACTATAGAAGAGTCCAAGAATAATATATGCAGCTAGGAATTAACATTAGGGCCTATTGGACTTTGTTTCATAAACCAACAAACACAAAATTTATATCTAGCTGCTGATCTCCAAAATGATAATTTATTGCAGAAACCTGCTTAAACTCAGGCAACTATTAGTTTGTCACTGGAAACTTTATTTCCAGTACATTTTACATTTGTATATGTGTAGCTATGAAACTAGTAAAAAATATATTTTTTTAAAAATCACTTCTCGACAGCTGGTGGCTCGTACTACATGATCTCCAGATCCTTGGGTCCAGAGTTTGGAGGTGCTGTAGGACTTTGTTTGTACCTGGGAACCACCTTCGCTGGATCCTTGTACATACTTGGCACCATAGAGATTCTTTTGGTATGTAAACTCTATGTCAAAAAAGGAGTCAGCCATGTCATTACTCATCTGATTGCACATTAATGCCTCAGTAACTCTGATTTTCCTGTTCGCTGTCTACTAGATCTACATCGTTCCAACAGCAACAGTGTTCAAAGAAAGCAGTAGTGAAACAATGCTCAACAACATGCGCATCTATGGCACCTGCTGCCTGCTCTTGATGGCACTGGTTGTGTTTGTAGGGGTGAAGTAAGTGTCCACTCGCTCTCTCTCTCTCACACACACACACACACACACACACACACACACACACACACACACACACACATATAAACAGACAAACACACACACCACACAGGCTCACACTTGTTCCCCTTCTGTCTGCAGGTACGTGAACAAGCTGGCTCTGGTGTTTCTGTCCTGTGTGGTTCTCTCCATCATGGCCACTTATGCAGGAGTCATCAAGACGG
>VUQS01049059.1:0-12700 GCA_015108495.1 Heterochromis multidens | reverse complement strand
TTATTTTTAGGTGAGTTTTTTTTTTTTTTTTTGTGTTTTTTTTTTTTTTTTTTTCTTATCTAAAGTGGGCCTTGGTGCAGCCCCTCCATTCATCCACTGTCTGAAATGAGCTGTTTTAGCTCCAGCACCTCTCCTTTTAGCCAGTTTTCCTCCTAGTCCTAGCTGACTTACTGGAATAATCAACACGTTACACTCTCCTACTGTTAGTTTCTTTTGCCACGTTCTCTCTACCAAAGAGGGGGGGGGTAATTTCTGCATTTGCACAGTTGTAATCAGGTGACAACAGTTTTGTTAAAGTAAGTCATAAGGATGGAGAGGCTAGTTCATTGGCTCTTTTCATATGCAGTCTGTTAAGAATGGTTAAAACCAATGCCATAATGTCATTATGATTTAGTTTTTATATATTATTGTATATTAGAGGTAATCATGTTAGACCATCAGAATTGTGGTTAATCTTCATTGAATTAATAAATTCAGTCATAATTGAAGGGGTGCTATGAAATGACAGAATATTAAAATTGCCTATGTTGCTATCTTAATGTAGGAGAGGAATCACAACATTTCACCGCATGACTTTTCACATTATTACTGAATTGAGTACAACAAATTGAATTATCCTTGTTTAGACCAAACCTGATTTGTTGTCCTTTTCTCCTTAAGTCCTGTTTGGGGTTTCTTTTTTGAGATAATAATCAGTGTCCTAATGTGTCATCTTTTACTTTATCACGCTAACCTTTAGTAACTCTTTTTTTTTCTTTTCCTATCAGAAACCGAAGAAACCACCTCCACCATCTAAAAGCGCTGGTAAGGTTAACCTCTGTATCTCATTATCTGCTCTCAAGTCAGTGGGAAGTGTGAAAACAACTTTAAATATCTTGCAGTTAAGCATCTTGCTTCTTAAACACAATCGCAGTGGGTGTTGAATGCATTTATTTTACACTGCATCAAAATATGAAGTGCATTGATAGTATTGTTTACAGTAACTGATCATTTGTTTGACTTGTTATGGAAGGTGGACTGATTGGGCCTCTGATTTAAGATCAAAAAAGTGGGTAAGAATTAGTACACAGCTGGTAAATAACTATTCTACATTGCCATGAAAAAGTATTTAGCCCTACCTGATTTCTTAGATTTTTGCATATTTGTCACACTTAAATGTTTTAGATTATCAAACAAATTTTAATATTAGACAAAGATAACCCGAGTAAATCCAAAATGCTGTTTTTAAATGATTTCATTTATTAAGGGAAAAAAGTTATCCAAACTGACGTGGCCCTGTGTGAATAAGTAATTGCCCTCTAAACCTAATAACTGGTTATGCCACCCTTGGCAGCAAGAGCTGCGGTCAAGCATTTGTGATAACTGTCGGTGAGTATTTCACATCACTGTGGAGAAATTTTGGCCCACTCTTCTTTGCAGATTGTTTTAAGGTCATGCCAAAGCATCTCCTTAAAACTCCAGATTTGAGTCCGGACTTTGACTAGGCCACTCCAACAGCCATTCAGAGGTGGACTTGCTGATGTTTCAGATATTTGCCTTGGTGCATAACCCAAGTAAGCTTGAGATTCAGGGCACGAACTAGGTCAAGAGAAGAATTCATGGTTCCATAAATTACAGCAAGTCATCCAGATCCTGACCTAGCAAAACAGCCCCAGACCATCATCCTACCACCATCATCCTTGATTGTATTCGTTTTTACGCCAGATGTAGCGGGATGCAAACCTTCCAAAAAAAAAAAAAAGATGTTTATTCGCCAGGTAAGTTAATAAATCATCATTTATATTGGATGATCTGAAACATGTAAGTGTGACAAATATGCAGAAAACTAAGAAATCAGGAAGGGGGCAAATCACCACACTGTACAGTATATTGAAACTCAAATTGTGATTCCCTTGTCTTTTGTGTTTGATATTTGAAAGTGATAGATAAAGTTAACAGGATAGTCAGGGTATGATGAGTAAATAATAAATTTTAAAATGGGAAAACCATATTGATGGGTATAACATATAATTCTTATTAATTTATTACTTGCCCCAGTATTAGGCCATCCCTAGCTTCTGGGTCTGAAAAGTAAAGCCAGGAAATTTTGAATTGCAAAATCTCCTAAAATTGTGTCTAATGGGAACAGAGGCCGACTTATCTTGTTATGAAAACTTTTAGCCTCTTTCAACACCACATGATGTTTACGTTGTAAATTAAGCTCCAAATTCGAGTCAAAAAGAAGGGCAAAGCAGGGTATGCCTTAGGGCGGCATTGCCCATTGGTGCCATAGTCATATTCGTCCCTTGCTCGTGATTGTTTCAAAATACCAACATGGTGACAGTGAAAACACAAATGGCCAGCATGGCCATCTTTTAGATACAGTCTTTGGGTACTACATCTCTATGGAACAATATGATTTGACAGAAAAAATGTTAACTTTTCAAATTATTTGTGTGGTAATTACTTTGTACCCAGCATCTATGCTGCTTCATTCCTCAAGCATCCTCTATGAAGTCCCCAGCAATAGAAAACCAGCTGTGTACTCAGGATCTTTCCACCATCACCCACAGAGTGCTCCAATGTGCATACTGGGCTCCTGTTTCTGTAGCAACTCATATTGAATATGATATTTAAAAAAATATATAAAGTTGATTTAAAACAAAAAGCCGTTGGATTCCCAGCTCTGTACTGACTTTGTTTGCATTAAATTGATTGAGGAAACATCCATGAAACCTCCTGAGAAAGTGTGTGATCTGCTTTACATGCAAGTAGAAGACTGCATGAGTTTCAGTGTAGAAACAGCAGTGCCTGGTATCAGCACATGCATCTACAGTTTGCAAAATGCACACTTGCATCATTTTTTTACCACAGGGTTTGCATTCATATCCTGCTAGGACTGCACTGAGTTGCAGTTTAGTGTGTGTGTGTGTGTGTGTTTGTGTCTGTGTTTTTGAGGCCTTATATGTGTCTGTGCACAAGTTCCTGTCTGTATTGAGATTCTTTTAAAGTGTAGATGTTTAACAAAACCACAAATGGGTGAACCCACCAATACATAAACAGTATAGTAGTCATGTGCCAGATGGTGATAAAAATGGAACTCTGTGTGCTAATTTCATCCCCACCTGTCAGCATCTGGTAGAGGACAGTGTGAGAGTGCTTGAGAAAGTGTCTTCCCTCCTACTGTCTGAGTCTTGAATCAGTTGTGTCAGACAGACAAGGTGACTCTTGTGCGGACCATGTTTCGTTTTTTAGCTCTTAAGCCAGAGATCTCGAGTGCTGACAAGAAGCCTCATCTCGCCAGACCAGAGGACAGAGGTACAGTTGCACTCTCTTTGCTCGCATCCTTCTTTAATCCTCCCTGTCATGTTTCATCCTCCTGTTTCCTCACATTGCTCATGGCTTTGCTCTGCATATCAGAATCTATTTTTTTTGACATTTCACTCCAAATTTGGCACTGAAGACAGACCTCCGTCCTACATTACTTTCCTGTTATGGCCTTTTCACTCAGTGCATAAATCCGTCCTACTTCTGCTTTTTAACCTTCAGCACATTGCCTTTTACTCAACATACTGTTGGATTAGCAGTCTTCCTCTCTGCTTGGTTTAAAGTGCAGAAAGCACAAGTCAACATTGTATTTATGAAGCAAGGTATTTGATGGGTATTTCATCATGTATGCTACATAACACCATTAAGAGAGGTAGCACAGAGGAAAAACAACGGAACTCTGTATCCATGGCACAAGAGTTTAACCAGTATTGAATTAAATTGGACTTAAAGTAGATTTGATTCTGTGAAGGAAATCACTGTTTAAGCTCAGGAAAATGTCCTTTTGTAGATGTGGTTAATACAAATTAAAACTCTGCCATACAAGGAAAAAAATGAACAAGATCCAGAAACACCGCTGGATTCTCTGGGTCCAAGCTCATTAACATGTACGTAGACCTGGTGGAAAAATGTGGGCTAAAAAAAAAAGTTTAATACACCTTTTTCACTTTCAACATTTAATATGTTTCCTTTTTACTGTACTCAGTTAAGGTTGATAAGATTCTCAAATTAAAATCTGGTTATATTAAAAATTTTTACACAGCTTCCCAACTTCTGAGGGGATGTATTTAATTGGTTTACTTGTGTGGTGGCTGTTTGATTGCAGGAAACATGTACACCTGATGTCAGTTTATTTTCATGATGTAATCACAGCACATGTTGAAGCAAGCTCTGCCAAGTTGTTATGGTGTTGTCAGTGCAATTTCTCTTACTGAGCTGAATGCAGGAAATGAGCTCTGTGTGTGTGTCCTAGAACATGGCTATACTGCTGAGTCATTGTCCATCTCATACAATCATTTTAGACCTAATTAATTGGGTGTTCAAGATTGAAGCTTTGTGTGCTAGAAGATAGAAAATAATCTTCATTGTGGTTATGTAGAAATAAAAAAAAAAAAATCAGTAATAAAACCCATTTTGATTTAATTAATGATGACAGATTAATAACACTTAATCAACGTATATGATAAAAATATGTTTAAAAATCATGTTAAACACATTTAGTTAAATCTGGAAATGTTTGGAGTCTGACATTTGCTCATTTGGCCTTAGGAGTGGCCTAATCAGCAATTTAATACAGTCTGAGAAATAAAGAACACAGTTGTGAGCTATAATGCCTGAATGTCCATAGAAGACAATAGTGGTGGATTATCCCAGGATCCTTTCCATAGTAAAGAAAAACCCCTTTCAGAACATCAAACCAAGGGAAGAATAGTCTCTAGAGGGCTAAACTACAAAATAAGTTCAACATAGCAAGTATTCCTCGGCTTTGTCACATACCCCTCAGGAGGTAAACTTCTTGGATAAATTATAGCAAAAGTTAATAATTAATTGTTATGGAATTCCGTATATATTGAGTTCAGGCTACAGTGTTAGCAGTAATATGATATTTTATAGTATTTATACACATTTTAACAGTGTCTGACTGGATGCCATCAGCAGTAATATAAAGCAGGATCAGCAACACCTCTTGCTGTCATTTTTTGCAGCACTGCAACTTTTACACACTTAGAATTCTTCCTCTGCAGG
The DNA here is from genome assembly GCA_015108495.1 of Heterochromis multidens. Taxonomy (NCBI): domain Eukaryota; kingdom Metazoa; phylum Chordata; class Actinopteri; order Cichliformes; family Cichlidae; genus Heterochromis; species Heterochromis multidens. The sequence goes on along the minus strand of VUQS01049059.1, from coordinate 7,648 downwards.
GTTTAAATGCCAACACTTCTAGTAGTCTTCACTTCACAAAGTGCTTCATATTTGTTTCTTTTTTTCTTCTTCTTTTTTTCTTCCCTCCACTTGTGTCCTAGGAGGTCCTTCATGTGGGGTAAAGGAAAAATCTTAAGAATCACACAGGCTTATTTAAGTTCATAGTGAAGGAACCAAACAGATAAACAGGAAAGAATCCATCGCTGTAGCTGTTCTGGAAGAAAAGCTCATTAATCCTCCAGAAAATGCTGTTGTTTCTCCGTGTTGTCACTGATTTCAAATATCCCATCACACATTACAGCTGATACTTGCAATTATGCTTGCATTGTCAAATGATTACTCAAGCATTCAATGCTTTTCCTGGTTAACAGGTAGGTGACTAGTAGAAATGTACAAGCATAATTTATCTATTTAGGACATTCTAAAAGTTTCTTTCATCAGCAGCTTAAAAGTTCAGCTGGGGACAAACGGAATCAGCAGATGGGCTGCTGAACACCATTTTGTCCTATTTCGTTCAGCTTTGCACAAAAACAAGGCCTAAGATAATTTCCATCGGTTACCCTCAATTATAGTGTGTAATTGTAGAATTGGCAGCATAGCATGAAGGCAAAATAGTTTATTCAGCCACGAAATCTTCTTTTTTTTCTTGTTCTTTTCTCTGCCCATTTCCTTTGCTTTTGGTTCAGCTTTCCTTTTTCTAACATCTACCCTTACCCCTTCTTTCTCTTTAGTTGACAAGCCCACACCAGATCTTAAACCTAAACCTGCTGCACCCGTAGTACCACCCAAGAAGCCGGTCCCTCCACCAGGGAAAGCCAGACCAGCAATCATCCCACCAAAGAGGCCCGACAAGCCTCTTGCTCCCTCACCCAGCCTCAAGTACGTATATTATTTTCCTACCTCTGCACCTCGTCAGCAGGGTTCATCTATCTGAACATATAGGTGTGCAAAACCTGTAGGTTTCTGTTGTATTAGTATGTATTATCATAGTTAGCTCCATTTGAAACGTGAAGGTAGCAATGCAGACACACCTGTACACACATAAGTGTACAAACCCCATTTCCAAAAAAGTTGGAACACTTTCTAAAAATGCAATAAAAACTAAAATCTGTAATTTGGTAATGCACTTCAACTTTCATGTAACAGGCAAATGAACAAAGAAAAGATTTTCAGTGTTTTCAATAAACTCAATTCTGTTTGATAGACTGTGCAACAGTCCGTGGTCACCGTTGTTTGATTGTCCTCTTCATGATGCGCCAGACATTTTCAATGGGAGACAGATCTGGACTGCAGGCAGGCCAATCATACACACGGACTCTATGTCTACGAAGCCAGGCTTTCGTAATTTGTGCAGAATGAGGCCTGGCATCGTCCTGCTGAAATACACACAGAGTTCCTGGGAAAAGACAATGTCTCTAATATTCCTATGTAAGCCTCCGCATCAGTGGTGCCTTCACATATGTGCAGACCATGCCATGGGCACTGATGCACCCCCATACAATCACAGAGGCTGGTTTTTGCACCTTTCTTTGGTAACAGTCTGGATGGTCTTTTTCATCTTTGGAACGTAGAATTCGACGTCTGTTTTTACCAAAAACAAACTGAAACATGGACTCATCTGACCCCAGAACACGTTTCCATTGTCGCTCGTTCCATCTCAGATGAGCTTGGGCCCAGAGAACTCACTGACATTTCTGCATGAAATTGATATATGGTTTCCTCTTTGCGTAGTACAGCTTTAGGCTGCATTTCTTGATGTAGCGGCAGATGGTGTTAAGTGACAATGATTTTCTGAAGTACTTCTGAGCCCATGTGGCTATGTCAGTCACAGTAGCGTGATGGTTTTGAATGCACTACCTCCTAAGGGCTCTAAGGTCACGCACATTCAACAATGGTTTCCTCCCTTGGCCTTTACGCACAGTGATTTCTCCGGTCTCCCTGAATCTCTTCACATTTTATATACCGTAGATGATGACAGACCTAAATTCTTTGCCATCTTGCGCTGAGAAACATTGTTTTTATATTGAAAGATGATTTTCTCACGAAGTTTCGCACACTGTGGTGAGCCACGACCCATCGATGCTTGCAAAGACTGAACCTTTGGTGGATGCTCCTTTTATACCCAATCTTGATACCACACCTGTTATCAGTTAACCTGCTAATTGAGAACCTTACAGATTGTCACTTGTTACTACATTTACAGACTTATTTTGCCTCTGTGCCAGCTTTTTTGGAGTGTGTTACAGGCGTCAATTCCTAAATGTGTTTATGTTTAAGAAATAAAATTATGTTTTTTGGAGAAAACGCTTAAAATCTTTTCTTTGTCCTTTTGACTGTTATATAAATGTTGAGGTGCATTACCAAATTGCAGATTTTAGTTTTTATTGCATTTTTAGAAAGTGTCCCAACTTTTTCACTTTTTTTTATAAATAACAACTTTGCCCAGTGTGGTGTAAGCTCTACAGGGAATCAACGCAGGATTTTAAATCAAGCACTGACGCTGCTTTGCTCCAGAGAATATGGTAAAATGGTTTTCTACCTTTCCCTAGGTCTGTGCTTCACCACAGTTAGTCAGTTTAGGTTTATGGAGATGTACCTGGACTCCGATGCTTGCTTGTTTTTTTTTTTCTAATGTATTCTTAGTTGAAAGACCTTAAATAGACACACCTGTGTGGTAGAAGTATGGAAAAGTCACAGGAGTTCCTTCATAGTTCTAGCACTATATTTTTCCTCAGCATATGAGAAACTTTGAAAAATATAGGTGTACTGTGATTAGTCCAGATGTACAGTAAGTGTATGTTGATTGGTCAAACACTTACATGTCAATAGTTTAACTGGTAAAACAATAGCCATGCAGGCCTTACATCTCTTAATGTTACGCTTAAAAAATTGATTATTGAGCAGATATGCAACAGCACTAATGAAACATTATTTAACTTGTCATGGCAAAATATAATTTTTTTTCCCCAAGCAACTCCCCTCAGCTTGTTACTTGTTACAGGATTACACAAAAATTGAAGACCACAACATGGGGTGACATTACCAACCACTGAAGCAGCTGTTAAATTACTCATGCCTTCCTATTAATGAATATTTGTGAATGCAAGCATGAAAAAAATTATTGGAAGGTATGTAGTTCTCCAGGCCCCTTCCAAAGTAGGTGCTTGCCACCAAGTAGTCCCCAGAACATTTAAGTTCTGCACATATTTTGTGAAGTTCTGCAGCAGAGTTTTAGAAATGAGATGGATTGATGAGAGAAATTCTTTGTTTTTATTCATCTAAAATTTTATTTATAGTAAAGCTTACTGAAAGTAAAGCTGTTTAAGTTCACGTTTTCTCTTTTAACCACAGGCACAATGGAGAATTGCCTTCCACACGACCAAAGTCTGACTCCGAGCCTTTACTTCCCACTAAACTGGCACCAGTGCCTGGAGACTCTGGGGAGAAGTCAGATACAGGTATGTCCATACTACTGTATGTCAATTTGCTACAATCATAATCCTGGATAATGGAGTGGTTAATTATTTGAACTGCAGCCACAATGTGAGCTTTTTAAAATATATATAGTTTTTTTCCCCCTACACTTTGACTATTGCTTGTCTTTTGCCTATAGGAAGTCCTGGAGGGCACCAAAAAGGTGCCACCAAAAGTATAGCTGTATTAAGAGCAACACCCATTAATTAAAATAAATGAAATGTATAATTCAATTGCAATTCAATTCAGGTTTATTTGTATAGTGTCAAATCATAACAATAGTCATCTCAAGGCATGTATACTTAATTAGCTTGAAGTGGATCTGTTTGTCAGTCAGTATGAAGCCACCCACAAACTTAATATTTTCATGGGCTTTGTTGTAATGATTTTTTTTTTCTAATGAATTAAGTCAGTATTTATTTCCCATAATTACAACCCAGCTGATATATTGGCCGTTATTAGCTATTTGCCATTAAATCGGTAGCAGCATTTGAAGGCCAATGCATGACAATTTGAAGGGTGTTTCTTCCATCTTATCTTTACTTTTTAGTCATGTACAGTGTTGATATTCCATAGTTTGTCCACCAGAGGGCGCTTTGCAACTTCCTTGTTGGCAACACGTGTTTGGAATGCCACAAACACAACAACCAGCTGATCCAAGCAGAGTTGGGCAGAGCATAAACAAGCAATCCATGACTTGTAACAGTAAAACAAATTATTTCTAAACTGCACAATGTTTTAGTAAGAACTCATAAATAACCACACACAAAAATCAGTTTGTTTCATGTGTCCGAAAGGGGGAAAAAAATTCTATATTATATATAATATATTGGATTTTTTACACATGGTTTAGAGATTCACTTGGCAAGCGAAAGGCTGGTGATTCAGTTTCAACCGCAGACACAAAGCCCCTTTGGGGTTGTGTCAGGAAGGGCATCTGGTGTAAAACTGCCAAATCAGACATGTGGAGCTACCTGATGTGGCAACCTTGTGGCAAGGGAGCAGATGAAAGTAGCTTTGATCTAATCAGAGGCTTTTAGTCTAAAAACGATTCTTCAGGTTTTTTAGTGACTACAGCTTAACAGAGATCTACAATAAACAGAAGCCTCTCTAACTGATTATTGAATGAAAAGAGTAAATAATAAACTTTTAACAAAACGGCATGAACAGGAAGTTAAAAAGATTTTGCTAAATATTACTGATATCTGATAGCAGATCAGTGAAAGCCTCATATCCATTTAACTGCACATTTAACGTGACATGAGGTTGTTTACATACAACACAGTGAACTAAAACCCAGGAAGATTTGAGTCATTGTCACATTTAAAATGAAACCGTGAAAAACTCAGTGAGTACTGTGTAACAGCACTTTGCACCTACTCAGTGGTAAACTGCTGGACCGTAATTGCAGCTAAGATTGAACTTTCATGTTAATGGCTATGCGTGACAGACTGGCTTCTGGAGAGTCATGTACTTTTAGCACTTCTTAGCACCTCAACAAGGCAACTGTAGCAAACAGAACCCTTGAGTGAAATACGTTCAGGTCTGCTCTATTAAATCTATTTCAGGAGTCTTTTCTCTGAAACCTTTCAGCCTCACTCCCTGTTTCCCTGCGCCTCCATAGGTGACTACACTTGTCTCTTCTGCTCTCAAGACATGAGCCTCCAAACCATGAATGAACTATGATGTTTTCTCCTCGCAGTTTTTGTTCCTCTGACTTGCATTGAGCTGTAATTTTAGGGTCAGTGTCAACTCAAGCACTACACGTGTTTCTCCAGAGGTCAGAAAGGAGGATCAAACAGGGTCTACTTCAGAGCAGGCCTACCTGGTGAATATCATGGCGCTCCTCTCTAACACCGCAGTGGTGGTTGATTTTTGAGTCAGATCTGCTCCTCCGTTGCCAAGATGAAAGCACTTTGAGGCTTCATAATGGGACTTTGCTAACTGATGGGTGACATTATAGTGGCTACATCCATCTTTGACATAGAAACAGATGAGTGTGAATCTTGGTGACCTCAAGGTCAGAGGTCAAGTTTTCTGAAAATCTTATAACTGGAGAACGACGCAACATAGCCTTTTCAAATTCATACCATAGGTGCATCTACTAGGAGGCTGAGGGGTAGCAATGGCAGCCGCCAGAATTTTTTTTTTATTGTGGTTGTGTCCTGGTGTCTTTTATGAGGTGCCAGCCTCGATAGAAACAAATAAAGTAAAATGGGGGGACATTTTTCCTTCCTAGGCCCCCACTCTTTGTTGTGGTCTTTTTTTTTTTCTTCTCCCCTTAAGAGACAAACACATTTGTCCCTCAGGTTTTTCCACTTCTTCATGAATTCCCTCACATTCTTCTATCTTCATCCAGGAATTTGCTGGCATCTGCGAGTCATTATATTGAGGCAAGGTTATTTTTCTCTCACTGAGCCATCCAAAAACTGCGGGAAAAAGGTAGCATGGGAGGAATCTGCGGCAATCACAATGGTTGCGGACTGTGTTGATGCAATGTGTAGTTAGATTTCTACGGAGGGAGGTGAACGACAGGTTACAGCACAAGTTTTCAGAAGAGACTACAGAGTAGATTTAACACAGAAGGACAAATCCCCTATTATTAACTTCTCAAGTGGTGGTGCTGTTTTATCATAGACCTTACAGCAAATTTAAGTCTATTTGTTAAGGTTATGATGAGCTGTATGCCATCACATTACATAGGTATTGAAGCCAGACATGAGAATTGAAGTTTTCTGAACATTTGCAATGAACTGTAGCAACGTTGCATCCAAGGGACTGTGAACAGTTAGAATAAAATAGAAGTGACTGTAACTAGGAGGGACCACAGAACAGAAAAACTGTGCCTGAAATTTGATTTGATGGAAGGACACCGTAGTGACAGCGACCTTTCTTTTCCAATTTTATTTTATTGTAGTTATTAGTTTTCCTTTTCTTTAAAAAGTCTAGTTTTTATTTTTATTTCAGTGAATTTGGACTGCTGTTTAAATGTTTTGAATTGTATTGTTAGCCTTGTGCCTTGTCTGGTCTGAATGGCTTATTTCCTGCTTCTTTGATTGTTAATGTTGTTAATCAGGCAGAAAATAAACCAGAACCCAAACTATTTGTGAGTAATTACAATGCATTCAAACTGAATCAAATGAAATTACAAGTGTCAGTTCACCCGTGGATGTTGGGTTAGTCACGGCTAAAATGTTTCACTGAAAAATAATATAATAATAATAATAATAATATAATAATTCTTTTATATCCCCTGCCTCTTCCTCCCTCATCTGTCCTCAACAGATCTGATGAGTTTTGATGACTTGTCATCTACCTCGGAGAAGCTCTCTCACCTCACTACTAACAGACCAAAGATGCCTGGCAGGAGGCTGCCCACACAGTTTGCCGGAGGACATTCGGTGAGGATGTAGAAAACATTCAAGTGCTAATAGACCCCCATTCCCTTTAAGCCAGCAGTGACCTTTTTCTTTTGATGGTCATGATGATGAACATCACTGTTGCTCATTTCTTACCATCTAAAATTAAATATTAGGCTGATTTCTAGTAATATTCTTTCCGCAAGTCAGTTTCTGTATTTGTTTCAATTTATTATTATTTATGTGACAAAAGAAAAATCTGTCTGGTATACCACTCTGTAGATTTTTGTTAAACTACAGAAAAGAACAAAATTTCCATATAATAACAATATTGTAAGCTATTATTGTAAGCTATATTTAGCTAATTATGTTACTGCATACACTACCGGTCAAAAGTTTTAGAACACCCCAGTTTTTCCAGTTATTTATTGCAGTTCAAGTTGTTCAAGTCCAATGAATAGCTTGAAATGGTACAAAGGTAAGTGGTGAACTGCCAGAGGTTAAAAAAAAGGTAAGGTTACCCAAAACTGAAAAATAATGAGAATTTCAGAATTATACAAAAAGGCCTTTTTCAGGGAACACAAAATGGGTTAACAATTTCAAGCTGTTCTGCAGCAATGGAGGTTGATCAAGCCTTGAAAGCTGGTGCTACTAATTCCTACAGGTGTTCCAACTTTTCTGGATTACTTACAACCCCCTCTGTCTGCATAAAAGCAGTGTTGGAACTCACTGTGGTACCATACCCTCGTGAGCATCAGTTGAACAGTATTTTACTGCAGAAAGTAGTGTGTTGCTACAAAAATGGCGAGAAAAAG